>VUQR01036802.1:31563-50008 GCA_015108515.1 Hemichromis elongatus
ACCGCGAAGTGTACCACTGAAGAAAAGCCATGGGGCAAGTAACTCTCCTCGAATTCGCCTCACTCACAGTGCAGTAAACAGGCAACGGGAACAGCGACGGATTGAGCAGGAAAACCTGGTAAGTTTCACTTCTTGGGTCAAAACTCAATCCTCGATTTGCTTAATTTTTTTGACATTAGGCAATCTTAATAGCAAGAGAAACATTTGTGATAAACTGGGTAAGAAATTAATTTACCTGTGTGTCTTTGTCTCTTGCAAACTACAGAAGAGTTGCACCATTTAGGCGTACAGCTCTTCACCCAGCAATTTATTGAAATGTATCCAACTGTTCCTACCTCTTCATTACTTTTGCTAGTGCAAGATATTTTTAAATTGACTTTCAATTTCACGGCAGCATTTGCTGTTATAATAACGTTATTATATTGTTTTCATGTTTGTTTTTTTTCCCAGCAAATCTTTAGAAAGGATAAGAAATTGTATTCTCTTTTGTTATATTTGCTATTTATTCAGTATTTGTATTAGCTTGTTTTTCAAATATCTCAAAATGCCCGTGGCTGAAAGCAACTTTCTTCAATGTGGTTTTGAGGAGAAAGACTGAAAAGAACAACACCTCACAGAAGTGCTCAAAACTAAGAAAGATAATTATTAACATGATCGGATATCAAAAAGAGAAGAGAGATTGAATGTTGCTGTGAACAGGCTCGTCACTCCGTGTAGAGATTGTGTAGGTTAATAATGTTTAAATCGCTCAAAAGTTAAAGATGTAAGTCTGAAAAGTCCCAAAGAGAGACCTTAGGACTGGTTTTGAGGTTTCATAATTCAACTTAAAACTTTACAGTGTAAAGAAAAAGAGAAGATTTCTTCTCAGTCATCCATTTTCAACATAATAATCAAATGTAATAATTAAAGTTTTTTCTTGTTGAATCTAAATGTATAGGTGTAAAAATAATAAAATAAAAATGACTTTTAGTTTGCTAGATAGAGTCAGAGTGATTTAATCTTTAAACTTTGGCATAGTTTTTTGTTAGAGGATGTCTAAATAATCTTTTTGGGTTCCTACTCTCAAAAAAATCTTTTCTTACTGTATTTTAAATTCTTAAAGAGACTGTAAATGCAACATGTAACTACAGAAGTTGACTTTTTCCAATAGACCTGTTACTTAAGTTGGTAATTTCCTTGAAACCCGTCTACATGTTACTGTATTACATCCTACCATTTAATTATTTACTTTTTTTAAAATGTTTTTTTCTGTTGCCTTCAGTAAAACATTGAAAAAACATTTAAAAAAACATTTTATGAAAAATAAAAAAAGACGTTTCCCTATAAATACCTTAAGTAGTGAAAGAATAGAGCTGTGTTTTGATTTGAGTTTAGCGTCAGCCCAAGAGTGCCAACTCTGCAAACGTACATGGAAAGGCTTGGACAGATGGCAGCAGGTGGCAGCCAGCAGCAGTGCCACAGACTGACATTATGACAGAGTTCAGTCTCTGCAGCTTTAGTCTCTCATCCCATATTGACCTGACTTGACCACATTTTATTTAATATCTACACACAGCAGTGGTTCAAAAGAGGATATAGGAAAGTAAAGATTATTATTGGTAGCCAGCAAGGCACTGGTGTTACTAAGTGAAAACCTGACTTCTTATATTTTTTACTCATGTTTTCCTGCGGTAATGATTAGATATTTTAATTTAATCCCTACTGTTGCTGCTATGAGCCAGAATGTTTCTGTGGTTTTAAGGACAGACTGTCCTCTCGCCTTATCCCATCTCTGTGCGTCAGGAGTGCTTTTTGCCTTCTCTATTCTTAGAGATTAGTAATTGAATCCGCCCGTGTGATCAGTGTATACGCCCCACACATCATGCATGTAAGACATCTCAGGCAATCAAAAGTAGTACCATTTCTGTGTTTTTCAAATGGTCGGTTATACTCTACACTTAGTATTCTTTAAAAGAAATTATATCTACTAATAACAACAATAATAATACAATGGGTAGATTTTCAGTGAAGATGTCTCCTGTAATGCAAACATTAGAAATATAGCAGGTGGTAATTCTGGCTGTATTTAGAAGCCTGTAGTGCCTTTTCATGCCCTCTGGAAGACTTTTGATCTTCACCACGACGGTCTGTTTATGCTTGAGCTTTTTCCTCATTGCACTGCTTCATATGGTGCTACTGCTCACTGAGCGATTACAGCAGACCCTGCATGTGGGAGTGCATGCATGACATTTAGCCACTTGTCTACACTGATTTGCCTCATGCTGTTTTGTTGGGGTTGCTGTGTACCTTACGCAAAGACCTGGTGCACAGCAACTGGTAAATTGTTTACTGGTAAGTTTGATTTATTTAATAAAATAGTGACTTATTTTTCAAATGTAAATTGTTTTAAAATACATTATAGTGTACGTGCTGTTTTTTATGTATTCATTCTAGCCAAGAGCAAGAATGAATATGATCAAACCAGTCAAATCAAATAATAAAAAAGTAATACTAAAAAAATAAAATAAAATAAAAAAACCTTTACCATATATTTTTTTTTGCACAGTTTTCATTTCAGGTTGTTTTATCTATATGTAACTGTGCTGCTTAGTTTAGATCAGTAGTACCACCCCAGTTTCATGTAAAGTGGGACATAAAGCACTTAAAGTGTTTGAACACATAAACACAAGAGAACATACATTTTTTTAGAAATCTGTCAAAAGCCTGTTTAAAACTAAAAATTACTCAACTAAATTGTTTTTTTCATGAAATGAAATGAATCAAGTCTAACAATCAACTTTTCTGCTGAGTAATGTGAAAAAAACCAAACCAAAACAGTAATTTAGCTTCTTAATCAAAAAATAAAAATGTGCTTTTTTGTAAAATAGTAAATTTGAAAGTTCATGGAAAATAATGATTATATTTTAGTGTTAAAAATCTTATTCTAATTAATGACCTTGCACATCAGCTTGCTTTTGGGCTAAACATCAACAAAACATAAAAAAAAAAAGTATTTTGCCAACACTGTTAATTTCTGGGCAGCTTTGACATAACCCTTACATTGGGTGGTGGTCTAATAGATTTGTAAAGCACTTAAAAAATCACTGACTTCATATTTAAAACAAACAAAAAAACCTGTGACATAGACCGTATATGACATACGGTCTATGTCATATACAACAAGCTGTGTGTATTTTTTGTGTCAGTAGCTTAATCTTAGGTCCAATACCTAATTAAATGTAGTTACTTCCCACAGTGGTAGGACGACAGTTCGCTTTTACAGTATTTTTGGAGTATTTATGAGGTAAGAATCCTTTTATTCTTCTCAGGCTTTGCTGAAGAGGCTGGAGTCTGTGAAGCCCACACCTGGCCTGAGGCGCTCAGAGCAACTGGCAGACTATGAGCGCCAAGCCAGATACCTGGGAGGTTCTTCCTATCCCATCTGCAGGTCCACCACAAAGAAAGATCGATCTAGCAGCAGGACTACCTCAGGTTGGTGTCTTACACCTTTGGCTGTGTTGCAACACTTTTTAAGTGTTGCAACACAGTAAGTAAAGTAAGTAAGTAAAGTACTTTTTAAGTACTTTAGTTTAGATAACAGGCACATGCCTTTTAGAACGTGCTATATCCTCATTCAGTTACAGTTTATCATATTGCAGTTAAAGCACAGCTACGGAATATTAATAATAAATAAAAGACCTTTGCATGCAAACCTCAGTGTTTTTGTTCTACGAGCACACCACCTGCAGGAGTGTGTGTGCAGAGACATTTTGGAGAAGCCTGCTGTTATTTGCTTGTGTTGCATTAATTAACGTAGAAAAAAGCATCAGCATGTGGTACACACTCTTGTCAAACTGACAGCTGCAAATTTATCTCCAGATGGTTGCAAAGACTCGATTAAAGAGAACGTGAAGACTGTAAGAAGCAGCTCTTAACACTGCTATGAAATGAAATTCATGGATCAGTAACTGACAGACTGTTTCTCCTCTTAACAGCTTTTTGTCTTTTCAATGTTTGTTTCATTGTTGCTTCCTGGTGTTAAAGTAACATTTGAAATAATACACCAATAACAGATTTCAACTGTCATAAAATGTGTGCGTGTGTTTACCTCTTTGTTTTTATTGACAATTACAAATATGTACATATTTTCTTAGTGTGTGTTATTTTCTGATTAAAATCTAATGATAAATCAGAGCGCATGTTATCCATCCAGCAGGTACCAGGTCAGTCAACTCCAGAGCATCATTCCCCTCCACTGACTCCAGCAGCAGACCTTCAGCCAGGTCAAAAAAAACAGGTGCAGCTCGGGCAGCCTGGTGCTGAGAGCGCTGCTTGACAACATTTAATCTGCCTAAATCTGATTTCTATAATTCATATTCAGTTGGTATCTTTGCATTGCAACATATTTAAAAAGTACAAAGCTCAAAGAATCATGTCACGTAAATGGGTTCAGCATACTTTTATCTGGCTTAATTAACTCTTCAATGATTTTAGTGTGACCAAATATGGTATGTGTGGCAGCAGTGTCACATTCTGTAATGTTCTTGATTGAGTCATTTCACTGACACGTTGCTTTGTTGAAGGTATAAATGTAATGTACAAATTATTGTTTATTATAGCTGTATTCCAGGTTGTTTAATTGTAACCTTTTTTTACACATCTTGATTAAAGAGGATACACAAAGAAACTGGGTTTTTTAAGTTATTTAAAGGTTTACTTGTTCATATTTATTCTGTTTGCTGTAACTAAAGCTTTTTTCTCACTAATTAAAAGTGTGCTGTTTCGCATCTTTAAACAGGAGAACATGATTTTAAATTTTTCTTCAAAATATTCTTGCAGGCAGCTACTTTTTTGTTGTTGTATTTTGTAAAAGTAAAACATGAGTTAACCTGGGTCAGATAAAATGCATCAACATGCAAAGAAATCGTATCATAGGTAAAATAGTAAAAATTTCTTCAAAGTTACATTGATAAGTTTTTATCGTGGACGACAATTGATGGGACAGCAGAAAGAAAATGGGTGTAAATAAGAAATCGGAAAATCTAATTTTGCTGCTTCACTTCTGAAGCATTCTGTAGGTGTGGTGTCTGTGTGGTGAGTTAAACAGAAAATCTACTATGAAAACCAACAAGACTGTGACAACAATGCATGCATCGAAAAGACGGGACTGTTAGAATAATACGTTTTTATTCTTAATAAAATAATTTATGAGGATCAGAGTGGTCACAGCATAACACATGGGTCTCCTCAACTGCTTCACAAACTTACTAACATGGGAAGCATGACCTGAAGTAACATCATCGTGTGCATCATCACAAAATCTCCACCTGCTTGACTTTTACTGAACGACTGCCTGTTGGCATGTCCTAGATGGGATATATATACACATTTCGAGTTAACCCACCCTCCTTACCTGGGCTGTCATATTGTAAACGCCCACACTGTAAATTCACCAAGCTGTTATCACTGTATCACCAGAAATAAGACTTAAACAAAGTAAAGGGTTTCCTTGGGGACTGGTTGATTAGAAAGTTTAGTATGCAAACTTCTTGAACTCATCGTAAAGCACCAGCACAAAGGCACCACCCATGCCTCTGATCACATTAGACCAGGCACCTTTGAAGAAGGCTTTTGGTCCCTCGTCCTTGATGATCTTCCTCCAGCAGTCGATTGTGCCCTTGTACATGATGTCCGCTTTGGACAAAAAAAAGGGAGACGAAGAAGAAAAAAAACAGACATGAGTAATGTTGCATAATGCCCTCACATGATTGTTTAATAACTGTGCAATAACTGGGCCAAACAAATCAAACATGGTTTTACCTCCTTTGCGTCCAGACTGCATCATCATACGACGTCTGACTGTGTCGAAGGGGTATGAGATGAGACCAGCTGCAGCAGTGACGGTTTGGGCGATCATCCAGCTGACGATGATGTGCGTGTTCTTGGGATCTGGCAGCATGCCTACAAGAAGCACAAGTTAAGTCACCCATGCGTAAAATGCACATGTACACTGCTAATACATTCTGGGGGAACAGGTGTGCACACCTTTAGCCGTGTCGAAGCATCCAAAGTAGGCCGCTCTGTAGATGATAATACCCTGCACTGACACGTTGAATCCGAGGTAAAGACCCCTGAGGCCATCGGTTTTGAAGATCTTGGCAATACAATTTCCAAGACCAGTGAACTCTCTTTCTGCTGGGCCCTTGCCGATGTCTGCAGCCAACCTCGTTCTGGCGAAGTCAAGAGGATACACGAAACAGAGCGAAGTCGCACCAGCGGCACCGCCAGATGCCAGGTTCCCAGCAAAGTAACGCCAGAATTGTTTTTTTTGATCCACGCCACCGAGGAAGATCTTCTTGTACTTGTCTTTGAAGGCGAAGTTGAGGGCTTGGGTGGGGAAGTAACGGATGACATTGGCCAGGTTGCCTCTCCAGAAAGAAATAAAGCCCTGCTCCTTGGGGATTCTAACCACACAGTCAATGATTCCCTTGTACTGTGTTTCTGCTGTGATCTGCTTGCTGGCATGCTGGACCTGCAAACAAAGCATAAGAGTTCTGAGACACGTGTGCCAGAGTTACACATAAATGTATAACTTTGTAGAAAATAGCAACAGGGACCATTTTCTCTAAACAGTATTTAATATTTGAGCAAAGTGTTCATTTTAAATACATCATTTTGGTATTTACATAATGTTAGACTATGTTTAATATTTTCCAGACAGATATTATGTAGTTGTAGGCCCAGCAGAGGCACACTCCTGCCACTTGAGACCTCACTGTGTATTAGATTACACACCAAGTTAAATTTAGCAGTCCACTTTCACTGACTATTGCAGTGGTCATCTTAGTAATAATAAAGGATTAATTAACTTAATAAAAGCACAAACAGCATAATGAACTAGCATTATGGTCGTTTTACTGCAGCGCTCGTTAGAAGGGCTTGCCACCCTTGCTGTCACCAGAGGAATTCTTCGTAATCCGGCGCGTAAAACTATTTCCACATTAATCCATGACCTCTCACGTGCCCACTGGCATTACGCAGGAGACCAAATGAGTCCAAATGACCGTACAACTGGTCGTTTCTTTCTTAAAAATAATTCCTGTGTTACAGTTTATATTTGGCTTATCGCAGAAGCCCCACAACTACGCACGTTTTACGCACAAACGAGCAGACATGCAACCGTGCCAGAGGCAGCAGTTGGTTCAGTCATTTTACCTGCAGCAACAGCTTGACTCTCTCAATGGGAGCGACAGCTGTTTTGGAGATGGCAGCGGCAATGCCACCGGCCAAAAAGTCTTTCATAAAACTAATCACCGCGTCCGACATGATTGGTTGTTTCTTGTGGAGATCTGACTTTTCCAAACGTGACCAAGATCCTCAAGGAAACCCTACGCTCCTGCAAGTGGACGAGGCACCCCCATGTGTCTTAATATATGGGGGGCAATTATCGCGAGAATCTTGAGTGATGGATTTGCAGTTTGTCGAACAGATAAACGAGGCTGAATAAATTTCCGAGGTTAAAGTTTAACTCGTGCGCCATGTTTCCGAAGTCAAGAGTCGGTCTATCCGGGGACGTTTAAAGGACACAATGTGTGTACTTTGATAATTATTATAAGTAAGATGACACTAATCCTTATGAGGGAGAAGTCCTTCATCTAAAGTCTGACTAGAGAACAGCTGTTGCAATCTGTCTACACACTCTTGTAGGGTTTATTGAGTTTCCAGAAAACTGAAAAAAAAACCCTGTTTTATTAGAATGTTATTAAGATAAAAAAGAAAAAAAATCGTATTGTATTAAGTGTGTATCACGACTCCAACCTCAATATGAGTTTTGCAGAGAACTGTGTATAGTGATCTGTAATTTTTACAAAAAATGACTCCGGTTGCTAAAGCCTCTGAAAATCAATCAATCTATCTATCTATCTATCTATCTATCTATCTATCTATCTATCTATCTATCTATCTATCTATCTATCTATCTATCTAATTAATTCTGGTACAGGGTAAATGGATGGAACACATTTTTTTCTCAAAAAAATTATAAGGTCTTCCCTTGAATTACCGACACACAGTGACTACTTAGAGATTTTTGTCTCATCACACCAGCAGTTTTGCCGCACATTCATTTACAATAAATATTCATTTGAAACATGTCATTTGTCCAACTTTGTTAGTATGGAGGTTATTCACAGCAGAGCCACTGGTGTAGTCTAGCTCCACCTCTATGGCCCCACTTAACCCTAACTCTCTGTGGTTAGGGTAACTCTCTTAAACTGAGTAATGGGTACCACTTGTCAAAAAGCAAGTCATTTTGTTGTTGCTTAAGAGATGATATGAACTTACCTGCAAACAGGTAAACTGGCCAACCTGGATTTGTTCCATTGAGGGGTTGCTGAGCAACTGTTAACCAACTAGAGCATCATGTCCTCTAGTGTCCAGAATAACCCCATTCACATATTTCCCCCAAAGATTTTCTGTTCAATAAGCCAGCACAATACCAGATTCACTGCACAGAGGTGCAATAACATACCTTTAAACATTTTTTTGCAAACTATGCTAGGCCTTCATGAAAAGTTTGAGAAAGAAGGACATGCAAATTCCACACAGTATTCAAACCCAAGATCTTCTCACTGTGAGGTAAGGTAATAGTGCTAACCACTGCACTGACATATATACACCACTGATTGATGAAGCAAATTGTGCACTATTAAAGTACTTCAGTAGCTTTACAACTTTTACTGAAGTAAAAATTATAAACAAGGGCTTTTTCCACTTTGCAAAACAAGTGTTTAACATAAAATTATATTTAAAGTCTTATGCAGCTTCATTTTTTACATAATAAATCTGGAATAGGACTTGGGGGTTCAGCCCCGAATTCTGAAAATTGTGCCCAATGTTATCTTTTAGCACAGATTTTATTTTTGATTAAATCTTGTATTTCCTGTTTCCCCCAGAAATGCCTTGTTCTTGTTTCCTCTCTAAGAATATGTCTATAACTAACTACCACTTCATGGCCACTTGGTGGCGCTTCTTGGCTGTGTGGATTCACAACCAACTTGAATTTTCAAGGCACCTATGTCAGGACAGCATCAGTAGCCTTGCTATAAGTATTGCAGTAGCATTATTCCTGACATTTGCACTGAGACTGTATGTGTATGTGTTTATGTTAGACAGAAAAAAAGATGCTTCATGGTGGTATATCTAAGATCCATGGACCATTGTTATTATTTATTGATTTTATTATCAAAAACGTATTTGCTGATGCTCTTGTTTATAGAATGGGGAAACAACGTTTTTAACCTTTAACTTTTTAACTGTGTTAAATGTTTATGTGGAGGTTTCTCTGGTTGTGGTCCTTCTCCATTTCCCTGCTGCTGAGTTCTGAATAAAAAAAAAGTCACTGGGTGGCACCAGAGAGCTGAATTACCCACCAGAGCATCACTAATGCCTCCAGAGTGCAACTTGTGCACTCAGTAAAACAGGTGCTTTTCCTTATTTACTTACCACACAACAATGAAGATAATGCACCACTTTATTTGCTCCCCTCCCACCACCCAGGTCAGAGGTCAGGATCAGCTGCAGGCCCATGACCTTATTTCTAGTTAGGGATTCAGCATCTTGTTCACTTGAGCACTTCGGTAAGGCAGATGCTGGCTGGCTCCGGGGCTTGCACCTGCTTTTGAGTGATCAAATGTTAAGTTTTTGAAGTTTCAAGCACACAGATTCAACACTTGGCTTTTCTGGTTTACATCGTTCTCTTCTAAGGCATCTTTATCCTAAGTTATGACAGACAGCCACATTTAATGGGATTGGAAAGTTTTCTTGAAATAAAACTATATCTTGAACCACTGCAGCAGTCATCTTCTGTTTATTGAAGATTATGTGCCCTGAGGAAGTTTTTGATCACCTCATATTCAAAGAGGAACTTTTGTTTCTAAAGATTTTCTTGTGACTAGTTATCTTTACAGATTTTCAAACTCTACAGGTCTACATATGAACTGTGAATATTATCTGAAGTAATCTGATATCTGATAATAATTCTAGAGAAGCGATTTAATGTTGCCTTTACTGCTGTCAAACCTCGTTTTGTGCTATTATTCAAATCTAATCTAGGTTTGCAAAAGTCGTTGCTCAGTAACCTTGGATTTTAGATTGAGGGAGGGGTCACCCAGGGTGGGGGTTGAGTTTGGATTTGCATTTTGAGTATGAAGAGCTGCAGGTGTCAGACAGTTAACCCCCTCCCACCGCCCCGAGAACACGCATACACAGAGCCGTTACGCACCACTCTTACACTAATACAGTCACTGATTTTATCTGTTAAGAAGCAGGCACGTTTTTCTTTTTTTTTTTTATTCCTCTGAGCCCCTATTGTCTATTTGAGGCGCGATGAGAATGGAGATTATGAATGTCAGACAGGGTTAAAACCACTCATATGAAGGTCAGAACTCAGCAGCATAGGTTTCTTCTGACTCAAGGATTTAATTTAATTTTGCCACAATGCAACAAAAACTACTACAAACCTCCTTAGTCAAAAACATTGTAAACATTCATGTTTGTGTGATTTTGAATTACGGTATTCACCGACCACAGTTGCTTACTTACAAAAACTCATAAAATAGACATTAAAAATAAAAAAAAAAGATGAAGAAAAGAAAATGAATAAAACCCCCAATAATGCTGAAAATTATCATCTTTAGTTTAAGTTGTGTGCATCTCTTAACACTTTCTGACTTCCCTACACAGTCTGTGGCACTAAACTCCCACTGGTCCTATGGCAGCATGGGGATACAACACAAAAACCAATAATTATGCAGACATTTGAAGGATGTTTCATAATTCTTTGTCCTACCTATTACATATGAATCAGCAAACACCCTGCTCCATCGTAAAAGAAAACTATATTGTTTGTTTTCCTTCTTACATTATTAATTCCCATGAGCTTTGTGAGTTTAGAGGCACAATCTTAACACAATCCCGTGGCCTCAGATCCAGCATGAGTTCTCCCTGGCAGACAGAGAGACTGAGCTCTTTGGGGCTCAGGAGATTATTTAAGTGCTTCTCTTCTTCTCTTTGGTGCCATTATTGGCTGTTGGCCCCTCTTCATAAATGTTAAAGGGGCTGACAGGGGACTAAACGTGTCAAAAGCACGTGTGTGTATACGTGTGTGTGTGTGTGTGTGTGTCTGTGGATGAAAAAAAGATGCAGACATGGCGAGAGGGTGAGTGCATCATGCAGCTGCCATTTAACACCCGCAGTCAGGGCAGTGCCCATGGCAGAGCATCCAAGGTGGATGAACACACACAGCTGCGAGGGAGTAAAAATCTCCATGACCAATCAGAGGGACCTGGAGACATGCAGTCTGAGGGGGACTAGGGGATGGACAGGGCAGGAGTGGGGGGCCTTCGGGTTGACAGACACTTGAGTGGCAGGAAATAAAGGTTCATGAGAAAAAGAAGTGGGGAAGAGTGTTGATCTGAGAGCAGATGTGTTGCTGAGGAAAGAAGAAGAAGAAAAGAGAGTTGAGAGACAAGTCTGATGGTTGCAGCTGTCAAATAAACCTGAGCAATCAAGTTCATTGTGTGTGGGTGTTTTGTTATGATATTGTCTGAGCAACAGTTATCCACACGTGTTATTAAAAACATCTATGAAGGTGAGTCAATGCTGGGTGGTCTTGGCACAGCTACAATGATTTTTTTTTTTTTACATTAAAGGATACTTGACCTGTTCACATCTGGAGCTGTGTGAACTTATGGTCATTTTCATCATTGTCAGACCTTAGAGATAAACTGGCAATTGCTTAGACAAGTAAATTATCTACAGATAAATCAGTATTGAAAATGACTGTAAGACAATGATTGACATATGTTAATATAACAAAGACATACTGTATACAGAGTATCTCTTATGATGTGCTGCTTAAGCACCACAGCACAGAGAAGAGATATCCAGTCAAGCATTTTATCAGCTGCACTTAAAATCAGGTCAAAGTGCTCCTATGAGAACTACTAAAGATAATACAAAATATCTGCAGTAAGAACAAGTGCTAAGAGAATTAGGACTGCAAGCAATCTAAGAAAACTGCTGGATTTATCCATTTATACCACTTGTCTGGTCCTAATAAGGTGGTAAGGCAGTTTTAGTAATTGTTAATTTATTGATTGATTGCACTTTTCTGTTGTTATTAGGGCCAAAACCCCAGTTAATTTTTCAAACTTGTTATACTTCCAGTCAGATTGCCAACTCCGGGGTGTTTGAGGTGTCATGTCTTCATCCAGTACCTCAAAACAAATATAAATTACTATAACAACAAGAAGCATTGCATTTGATGCTAATAATGACTCACATACAAGATCAGAGACTTAAGAAACTGCTGTGCCGGTCTTTATTGATAAGATTTCAGTTTCAGGCAGACAATTCACAGATTAAGTTTCCTAAATTGGATAAATTGCCCTTTGTAAACTTTACTTACAATCCATTTTCAGGATTTGGCGTGGCTGTGGTGTAGAATAAGCACTAACAGGATCACCCAGCTTGTGTCTCTGTGCGAGAGAGTGTTTTATAAGAGGTTTACTGCATTCATTCATTTCTTCTTCTTCTTTTAGATCTTTTTCACTTACTGAGAATGATCAAGTGTACTTAGGCTTTTGCATTCTTTGTTCTGATTTTCATGCATCAGAATATCTAATATGCATAAGGCTAGTGAAGGTTTATGCATATTAGCATTCACATCCATCAGCTAATTGATGTCATTCTTGCGTAATCCAGGTACACATCTGGCCGAGGAAACCTCGTCAACATAAAGCAAACTAATGAACAAAATCTCTCGTCTTTTCTTTGACGTCTAAGTCTCTTTTGCCTTCCGCTGCCATGGTTTCTTTGCACCAGAGTGTTCAAAATTTTAAATAGCGGCGCTCCTTTCTTCTCATAATAGAAGTATTTCACTTGGATTGGTGATCAGTGAAGACAAACTAATCAGTTCAGAGCAGTCATATACTTGTAAAACCCTCGAGATGATGGTCTCTCTCATGTAAGCGCATGCACGTCATTCATTCATTTGTCTTCCTGCACAGAAAGACAGCAACCTCTTCAAACTTTAGGGCCATTTAAGACGGATTCTGAACCTTCTCAAGAGCTCTTACTTTCAAATTAGTGCTTCCATTATAGCTGTGAAATTATCTCTGCCCGGGTGAGAGTGTGTAATGAGGAAGGCTTTGTTGCACAGCTTGTTGAGTTAAAATTTTAGAGGCTCTATTGTGCAAATGTACTTAAAAATAGGCTTTGTCTTGGAAATTTGCTGTCAAAAGGCTCCGCCACTTTCTTGCACAGAGGGCATCTTTTAAGTTCACTTTGCATTTGCACATAGAAAACAAGAAGAACACAGAAGAGATGACTTCAACAGTTTATGAATGCCATGTAAGAAAATATAAAAATGAATGCATACATATTTGTCTTTATTTGAGTGTAATAATATTAAATTATAAATTTAAATCCAATCTGAAATAAGTCAAATAAAAAAATGCAATGCTGTACAAATAAATCTGATGCTGTGTTATACAAAGAATAGTCTAATATATGTTGAAACAAATATACTTTCATTATGTTGTAAATTAACTTTAATTTCTTTGTTCTTCTTTAAATTAAGATGTTTTTTTATAAAGTTGATAAAAGTGGTCATCACAGTTTTCCAGAGTCTGGAGTGTTTTTATTGCTAGACTGACCTCGTGGTTGGTTGAAACCTGAAGATATTCGGTGGATTATTGATGAAAAACACACAGAAATAAAAAAATAAAATAAAATTATACGTGAGGATTGCTCAGTATATTTGTTGGTTGATTGATTAACTGGCTTATCATTTCAAGTTTTATTAACAAATGTCGGAAACGTTTAGTGCAAAATTGTTTTTGGAACTGGCAAATGTACTGTCGAGAGTTGATATTATTTATTTATTGGATTTTATTATCAAATCTTGTATCAAAAAACTATATAGTTATAGTTTTATAATATAGTTCTTGTATCAAAGTATGGCACAGAATATTTTAACTTACTCTTTCTTAAAGACAAAAATTTGACATGTCTTTATATTTTTGTCCTTAGCAGGTTAAATGTTTTTCTTAAATCTTTATTTTTTTGTGTATTCGTTTTCATATTTATTCCATTATCTTTATTTAGGGATTTGTGTGTATATGCGTGCACGCATGTGTGTAAACTTTATTAAAATATAATATCAATCATGCTCACACACCCAGAAAGGTGCTACTCTGCAGATGTTCAGAGGTTATAATCTGACAGACACAAAAATAAACTTTTTAAACTGAAATGTGATTTTGTTTTTTAGATTTTTTTGCTCCACTCCAGGAGAGCGAAGACGTTGGCATCCATTTTTTGTTTCCGTCTACTTTCTTATACGCACTAATAACACAAATGTGTGATTTTCATGCAGAGCACCCAGTCACACAGCTTTGGTCAGGGGTAATGTCTTCATGCTGTCTTTGTCCCAGGTTTTAGAGTGTCTAAAAATCTTAAAGGTAGATTAGTTTAAAACCACCTCAATGCCTTTGATAAATCAATTTGTTTTCACGTGTGTTCCTGTGTGCATGTGCTTGACAATGCATCGCTAATTCATTGATTGGGGGATAAGTCTCTGCTTATGCGTCCATCTTGATTTGATGGCCGCAGAGAGGGCAGATTGACCCCGTGACCTTTGTGTGTGGGGCGGTGCTCTTCTCTTCGCTGTCCGGAGCTCCTGTCAGTGGGTTAATGAGCGACGGCTGCTCAGGGCATGCTGGGCCCTGGCTAAGTGACCAGACCGGATGACCACCCTCTGCCCCGAGTCTTGCATCTCTGTATGGACTTGAGTTAAATACCCTCTGCTCTTCCTCCCCCTCTGCGAGTGAAACTGGGACTCAGGATTTAAGCCCGGGTTTGTACAGCTGCTGCTCAAGCTTTCACTGCTCAGCAGTGGAAATGATCACTGAACCTGTGGCAGCATGGGATGCAGCAACTCTATCAACACAGGAGCATTATTATTTAAAAAAATTGCTTTAGGCTTTTAGAATTCGTATAGGCTGTAAACTACTGATGAATATTTATTGACATTTAAAGACATCATTGTAATGTGCATAAAAGTTCAAATGTTTTTACACACATACAAGCATACTTCATTCACAATGACAGATGTCACAGTCTATTTAAATGACTAATACATACCCATATCCTTTTCTGATAAATGTAGTTTTATTTATTATCAGCTGGTTATCAACACAATACGTTATAATATATAAGCTTTGTGGACATGAATAATGACATAATCATTTAATAATGTGTTATAAGTACACAAATGCAAAAAATGGGCAATTTCACTCCACTGGTAGGTGGGTGATAACATAATATGGACCTAATATATGATATAGGTAAGAACATAATACTCAGGGTTTGTGGGTTTAATTTATGTTATACCATCATAAAATTAAAATAATGTGATGAAACTGTTGCTTATAGCTAGTTCAATAAACCAGCGGAGTAGCCGGAATAATGTGAACTAAAAATGTCATATGGCATTAGCAGAATCATTGTGTCTACACTGGATAGCAGTTTATTGTTCCATAGTTTGCAGCTCAAGACTTTCACACTTATATACATCAGTGATTAAAAATAACTACAAGGATCTAGAAGCATTTAAAAATATTCAGATATATGTCTGACTTTGATTTGACATATGTCCATTTAGTAATATATCCATCCATCCATCCATCCATCCATCCATCCATCCATCGTCTGTTGTGTTGGAGTATTGTCATCCTTTACTGAAACTGAAGCAGCTTTTGTTACAGACTTTTAACATCTGTCTTGAATTTCATAATAATCTACTTACAACACTGTAACAGATTACTCTCAAATGTGTACTGCACATGACCCATCGATCTAGGTCATGTGCTCCAGACCTTCATAAATACATCTAACTGTGAAAGTGAATGTTTTGCCACATTTATCCTGACTGACACTGTAGTGATGTACAGAGATTTTTCAAACTCAAACATCCCACTGGAAAGCTAAAAAATAAAATATTTTTTATTGTTTAATTATTCAAATTGTTTTTTTTTAATTAATTTAGTTTTCTGGTTTTCTTATTTCTCATTTGCTCATGTTTTTTGTAACCTCGTAAATCTTTGTTAGTTGAATTATGAACTAAAAAAATTTTCAGTCAATAGAACATAAAAGAAATAGATTAAAGTGACTTGATCGGGTAACATATTTAATTGCATAAACTCCGATTAGACATGAATAGATCCCAGAAGTATTTGACGATATTTTATACATTTTATAAATTGTTTTAAAAAAATTATTAGCTACTGTCTGTCTTTCTTTTTTTATTGACTAGGGATGTTTGGGATGTGAGGACAATAACTTTTAAATTGTCATTTGTTTCTTTAGCTTTTTTACTTTTCACTCATGCACAAACTCCTGTGTGTGTGTCCACCAGATTTGACCCACAGAGCAGCATGCTTGTTTCTCCGACCTTAACCACAGCACGTCAAAGTACAGCTGAAAGCAGCCCATCCCAGAGCGGACGTTTGTTAAAGTGAACAGGGTAATGAATTTTAAACTGCTCTAGTAACAGCTCTCAGACATGTGGTTTTAGTGTGTTAGCGTGGGTGAGTGGGTGGGCGTGTGTGTGTGTGCGGTTAGGATTTGCAGTTGTGTCTATGTATCTGTATGAATGTAGGGGGATATGTGCATAAATGGTGGGGGTGTTGGGTGGGGGTTGGGAGTTGGGAGTCAGCCTCTGTGTACGTGTGAGTGTATGTGCTGGGGATAAAGACCTAGCAAATTAGCCTGGCTTAGCTGACAGGTGACAAGGGTTGTTTTGAATGGGGATTTTGTAATACCAACAGTGACCAAAAAGCCGGGGTACCAAGGGACTTTTGAAAAGAGAGAAAGAAGACTTTTCTTCTAGCAGTGAAGGAATAGAGAAAGGGCCCTGAAGGCTTCGAGGGACTTAGGGATCCCACTAATCAAACTGCTCCACCGTCTAGCGCACTCATTTTTATTCAAAATGTAGAAATGCTAAATCATTTCAATCGGATTGATCCCTGTGTCAGTGCCTGTGTGGTATACTCATTCTCTTCTTTCCGCCGTGTCCTCAACTTTGACATATCAGTCAAGCAAGGACACTCTGTCACAAAGAGCACTGATCCGGAGGCAGTCTGATGGTTAAGAAGTGGCATTTTAAAAGTTATTTGTAAATTTGCATGTATTTATTAGGCCTCTTGAAATTAACAGCTTAAAAAACCTTTGTCTTTAGAATGCCCCCCCACCTGCACACACACACACAAAATAATTGTTGGAACAAAAATCTACAACTTCAAACTGAGATACATCAAAGGCCAAGTGGGTTGCCTTAATGCCTCATGATATTTGTCTGTACTGCTTGTGAAAGCAATAGTAGACATGCTCCCAAAAGTTGATTCATCTGTCCAGGTTTGCCCCAACCTTATAAGCATTACATTTGGATAATGACTCAAACACACACACACACACACACACGCACACCTACACACACACATGCAGGCCATTACTTAGGAGGGTAGTACATTTCCTGGAGATTTTTTTCTAATCTGACACTCCTTCCTCAAACTTACCGTAACTTAACCGTAAAACAAAAAATCCCTCTTAGATTTAATGATTTACATCATGCTTACACATCCCTGTAAACACTGCAGTTTTGTGTTTTTAAGCTACGAGACTTTATTCGTATCTAATATTTTTTTTGTTTTTTGCCATAAATGCACATGTCCAATGTAATCATAGTTCGTTTAATCAGCCAGTCTTAATTAGACTGAAATACCATTATTTTTTTCTGAGAACATTCACAAACAAAGCAGTCGACAAACAAAAACAACAGAACAGTGCAACAAACAAGACATAAAAAAACAGCTGAAAGACATCCAGAAAATCAGAAACAAGTTTTACAACCTCCAAACAGACAATATGTGTCTAGTTTGCAATATTACGGTGCATTCACATCGAACGCGGTAGAAGCGGCAAAAGCGGCAGGTTTACATGTAAAGTCAATGGAAATGCGCGATTTTCAAAAGCGAATTTGCGTCGCGAAACCGTGGTTCGTGCGGTCATTTCGCATGATTTATGCAATGGAAAATCCACGCAGCAGTTTGTGTGGTACATTTTTGTGCATTTACGCGAATCGCCTTTACTGCTTGAGTTGGAAAAATCTCAACTCGAGCGGCAAATCGCGCCACGACAACCAATCAGGAGCCTGGTGATGCTTTGACCTAGGTCAAAGGGGCGGGTCCAGCCAAAGCCATTCATTCTTTATAAATCGAATTAAATCAGGACTTTATGAGTATCACTAGAAATATTATAAACAGTCGTCTCCATACCACAGTTTGCTATCAGTAAACCCCGGCGGCATTCACTGTTAGCATACCACATCCATGTTATCAGTGTA
>VUQR01036804.1:5886-23512 GCA_015108515.1 Hemichromis elongatus
TGTTATGATGATGTGCCTCATTATTGACTTAAGACATGTCCGGATATTTACATTTCTTCTCTACATATGTGCTACCACAGGTTAGATTTTTAGAGCTTATCAGCTTAGTCCACCTTTTTGAGCCTTTAGTCTGCTGACATATCAATACTTGCCAGTCAAGGACCTGAAGTACCTTTTATCATAAAAAAAACAAAAACGTAATGCCACAAATGCTCTGTTTATTTGTCTGATTCACACAAGATGAAGTGTTATTTTCTAGTTGAATGCACAGAGAGAGTGAGGTGGTAGAAGCAGGTGAGCAAAGTGGCAGATAGTGTGGAAAAAAAACAATAATCTGCGTGCTTTCCAAAAGTCCAAAAACACACAGGATTTACAGGATTCATACTACTCTAAATGTGGCTGCCTGATGCTCTGTGCTGAGTCTGCACAATAAATGTGACTCAGAAGCTTCTGTGTAAAAGCAAATCTGCTTCTCGTCTGGAGGTATGGAGTAGTAGCTTGATTTTCCAGTGTCTTTCCTGACTAATGTGACTTTAATTGCTTGATGATTTGGTGTACAGCCCTTCTGGGAGTAACCTCGTTAAATTTCTCTGGAAAATTCTGGTCAGCGTGACTGAGACCGAGTCCACCCAGAAACACTGAGCTGAACACTGCGATTACTCATTTTGAATTATTTAAGTACACTACAATCAGCCATCCAACTGAATAGGATGCATTTGAAAGCGTCTTTCCAATGTGCACCTAACTAAACTGAGTTTGCAGGGTCAAATATTCCACCAGTGCTACTTCTCAGCCTCCTATTAGTTGCCCCTATAGTATAAATATGAAAACTATAGATGCCTTCCCTCTTATCGCATTCACGAGATTTTCTCTGAGATTTGAACCTGTCTGAGATTTATAATAAATACATTTATGGGTCCAGTTTGAAAATCATACGCCGCCTTATTCTTGAGTTATTGTGTTTACAAAGTTGGGTGTCCACACCTGCCTGATGACAATACCCCATCAGCTTTTTACTGCTGTTTTTCCTTTCCAGTCTTTTTTCTCAGTCATTATGCGTTAATAGACCTCTCTGCATTGAATCATACTTGTTATTAATCTCTCGCTCTCTTCCACAGCATGCCTTTATCCTGTTTTCTTTCACCCATCAGCAGATGGCCCCGCCCCTCCCTGAGCCTGGTTCTGCCGGAGGTTTCTTCCTGTTAAAAGGGAGTTTTTCCTTCCCACTGTCGCCAAAGTGCTTGCTCATAGGGGGTCATCTGATTGTTGGGTTTTTCCTCTGTATGTACTATTTTAGGGTCTACCTTACCATATAAAATGCCTTGAGTCGACTGTTGTTTTGATTTGGCTCGGTATAAATAAAATTGAATTGAATTGAAAGAGGTAAAAGTGGTTTGAATACATGAGCAGACAACACAACTCTAGATGTTTATGTTTTAATTGCAGTGCACTCTGTGAATGATACTGGGATTGGTTCTATCCCAGAATCGCCCCTGATGTTAATGTTGGTTAAAAAAACACAGTTCATGATATTGTAGAAAAGAACTACTCTACCCACAATCCTTTAGTGAAACAGTGACAATTGACTGGTGAAGTTTGTGGTTACCATGGGAATGTCCAAACCTGTGAGCACTGTGAAGGTAAACCTTCAGAAACCCTGAAAGCAGCGACTGCGGTCAGGAACGAAGCTGAGATTTGCAGTGCCTTATGGGAAGAGTAGTTCACTGACTGTTAAAACTAGTTATGTACGCAGTCTGGCAGCTTTTCCTTTGTTTTCCTGATTTTTTAATCCAAAACAAACATTTTTTTGGTCACGATTAACTTCATAGCTGATTGGCTGTGTTCGGGGATTAAAAGTCTTCAAACAAGGACTTTCTGAAATGCCAGTGGAGAAACTGAATTGGAAACCACAACCATTAAACAGCAGGTGGTCACCGTTGAGCTCTATTTCCAGGGACAATGATTTGGCTCCAAACCACATGACCACATGCTCGGCCTGTCCTTTCATGTTGCCTCAATGCTGGACGCGTATGACTGGTTGTTTTATGTTTTCTTTTTTACAATCCTGTTTAAAAAATGTTGCCTTTAATATGCTTTATGATGAACCGGATGACAACAAAGGTACTCTTTCTACTACAACCAAACCAAATGTTTGGGCAGTGACACAGTTTTTGTGCTTTGTACTCTTTGCCACTTCAGTTTTTGTTTTGATTTTTTCGACATCTTTTATTATATAGTGAAGAACAATCGTAGGCTTTACACGAGACTGTACAGTGTGGATCTTCTTCTTGCAGCTGGATATCAGCTTGTATCCTGACTGATGGAGGTTCATTCCTGCAGGCTGACCACAGTTTGTGAGCTTCTGCTTTTAACCACAGATTCACTTGCCTTGTGCTCCAAACACAGGAAATTGCACACATTGCCTCTAAATTGCTCCTGGATCATTAGAAAAAGTTTGTCTTTGATTTTTTATTTTTTTTGCTAGTGTTGTCACTCCTTAAAAAGCAGAAGTGCACAAACTTTGAACAGCTTGGAACTCAATGCAGGAATGGACCTACATCAATCAGGGTTTGGCCCAGAAGCTGATATCCAGCTGCAAGAAGACTCACATTTGATGTGTTTTCCAATAAAAGTCTTTGAACATTATGGATTCCTGATGGCTGCTCTTCACTGTCATAGAACCATAAAAAAGAGAAAAAAAAATCATCTAAATAAAGAGAGCGAAGCAGCAAAGTGTGAGAAAGGTTTGGACGTGACTGTACAGGTGCTGCTGGAGCTTCAACCTGCCCAGACATGAAGGTTTCACTCCGCCTCTCAATATTGTAAATCTGAGTTGAAGGAAGTACTTGAGTTATTTTTTCCTTTCAGGCACTCTCTGGAAGGCTTATAAATCATATCTCACTCTTGTTTTTCCTCTTTTTCTCAAAGTCTCGTCATGTTTAACCTCAAGTTTCTTTCAGTGCAAGCCTTTTATCGATCACATTTCAATGTATAAAGAAAATGATTCATCCAGTTGTAGTCATGGTCCTTTGACTAATCCATGAATTCATTCTTTTCCTCTTATCCTTGTCGGGGTCACGGGGGGACTGGAGCCCATCCCAGCTACCATAGGGCGAGAGGCGGACCCTGACAGGTCGGCTAACACAGAGAAACAAACAACCATTCACACACATTCATGATGCTTTAGTCATTTAGATTAGATTGGAAAAATATATGGGAGGAATCGACAGTATCCAACAGGCCGGTCATGATGTTTGTGGGCTGCGTCAACGGTTATGCCAGGCTGCATCGTCGAGGATCAAAGCACCAATCATCTGTTTGCTATGCCTGAAATGTCATCCGTTACATGCAGAAACAGCAACGATCAGCAGGAAGGAAGAAAGGGATTAGATAAGAAATGGAAACTCTAATGATACATTAGAAAAGCAGCTGCTCTGTCAGTTTGAAGAGAATAATGATTTCTGTCATTTGAAGCTGAACGGACCAATTGGGTGGGGGGTCTGTCCCGCTAAGTCGCATTGCAAAGATGGCTAAATCTAACCTTTACAGCATGTTTCCTAATTTATGTCCAACTTAATACCAGACCTTTAAAAAAAACCTCCAAAAATGCAGAATAATCTTCCTCTCTGTGATCGGGGTCTGCCTGTTGCTTTCAGAGCAGCGGCTGAACCCTGCGGAGCAGCGATGGGACTTTTCCGGTCGTCTTCAGCCTCACATTTTACAAACAAGAACAATAAAAGCCTCTGAGGAGGAGGAGGAGGAGGAGGAGAAGGGGGGGAGGGAGGAGGGGGAGAGAAGCGCTACGCTCCGACTCCTCGTTAAACGCAGCCAGGCCCCGACGCAGCTCAACACGAGGTAGATGATTATCAGGTCGCGTTTGTTTGACCTTGAATTAGCCTTGACATTTATGCTTGACCACCTCACCCCGGGGTTCAAAGGGAGCGGCGGAGCTGCAGAGGTCACGGGGCTCGAGGCAGACGCTCAAACAGCAACACAAGAAACCCTTATTTTGAGCCCTGCAGTGCTCCGTAGTGCGACAGCGGACAAAATGATGAAAGATTCACCACATTAAGCTGCTGCCAAACCGCAACTGTTTGGTTGAGTGTGTGCAGACACACAGCCTGTTTCCCCTCAGCAATTATCCCGAGATGGGGGAAGATTTATGAAACATTAACATGACATTTTGGTGGCTTCCAGGGCTTTATTTTCCACTCTCTGTTCTCCACCTACAGCACTGGGAGAGCAGGGATGAAGATGTACAGACGCAGAGGCGAAAAGTGACAAATAAGGTATACAAAGCTACAGAACGTAGAGGTAAAGGGGCAGAAAATAGCAGGTGAAGGGATGTAAACAAGGGCAAGAGATAAAAGAAAGAGATGGGAAGCTGACCTTTTCATGGGAAGTTAAAATTCTAAGTAATTCTTCATGCCAAGGCTAATCAGAGCTGCTCAGCATCTGTCATTAGGTTCCAGAAATCAGAGGACGTTTGTGAGAAACTGTCTCACCATCGAGTCAAAACATGTGTGGTGTGGGAATCCTGCGTTTCACAGCAGGCCTTTACAGACAGAGGGACGCTATCTCAAGGACAAACGTGTAGACGATGCGTTGGGTGCAGGATAAACTGACTTTTTAAAATGAGGTGAAACATCCTCATAATACCACATCTGTGCTCCAGCAGCTGCACTCTTTCTTTTGGGGTGATTTTAATTACCAAATATAGTGATCCTCTTATTGAAAAAGATGAACTATGAGTGTTTTACCCTGGAACAATAGTCCTCCAAATATGATTCATGTGTGTGTGTGTGTGTGTGGGGGGGGGGCTGCATTCTTCCAGCCGATTTATGATCTCTGTTAACAGTTTACAGATGAGTTTGTTGTCTCTGCATCCATGTTAAGTGTTAAGTTATAGAGCAGTTTGCAATAAATAAATAAACTTCATTAAAAACGCGAATGGAATAGTTTTAATGGGGAATTGTTGATATATGTTTGTTTGCAAGTCTGGTTCTGATTGATGTGGGATGCGGCCTCTTTGCAGTTAAATTGTACTCACAAATCATCCAAGACTTCTGTTTGGTTGAGTGAAATGTTATGATTTCGTTTTTATTTTTATTTAACCTCAAACTAATTCATAGTTTAAGGATATATCATGTGTGTGTGTGTGTGTGTGTGTTGATGGGTATTAACATCTTCGTGGGGACCAAAATCCCGTCCCCACGAGTTTGAAGGCATTTTTGAGACTCAAAATGTGGTTTTAGTGTCAGGGTTACTATTAGGTTATGGTTAGGGTAAGGGGCTAGGGGAAGCATTATATCAATGAGATGTCCCCACAAGATATGGAAACACAACGTGTGTGTGTGTGTGTGTGTGTGTGTGTGTGTGTGCGTGTGTGTAGGTGTGTGTGTGTGTGTGTGTGTGTGTAATAACTGCATCATTTGGCAGTGGGTGATCCTTCACTCAGACATTGCAGGTCTTCAAGCTCCTGTTTACCACTTATTCTTTGATAAGCTGGATTTATATATTGGCAAGCCTGCCTTTATGAGCCAGTGTTCGATGGGAATTCCCATGACATTCCCATTACATTGCTCATATACTGATGCATCATAGGGAAGTTTGAGATATCCGAAAATGTTATTTGGACTGGTATTGCACACTGAATTACTGTATCTGTGGTCATGACTGGTGGGAGTGCTCACTAAAACCTCTGATTAGGTCAGTAAAATTATGGCTTTAGTCAAAACAGCATTATTCATATCTGTAATGTTAGTTTCAGGCTTCAAACTTAGCTTAAAGCTTAAAACGACTTGATTTTAATTCCCTCAAAAACAAGTTTAACCTGTAAACTACCAGATCTCCAGAGGTCTTCATCCAGACACACGTGACATTTAAGTTCCAGGTGTAATTAAAGAAAACTGAACATCTTTTACTCTGTCATAAAGTTTAACCTGCATTTGGCCAAATCACAGAAAGCATAGACCCCCACCAGGATGACCACATGTTGTAGGCCAATGTTAAAAATGTGATATTTGTTACCACTAAAGTCTTAGACGGGAATTTAATAATAATATGTGTTTATCATTTTCAGACTCACAATCCAGTTTTCTTGGCATTACATAGAGGAAACACAGATTGTTGTCCTTGTCTCCAGATATTTTATCCTTGCATTGTTGCTGATTGCACTAAAGCAGAGCCTTTAAATTTCAAGCCTGTGCAGCGTTGCATCCCCACAGGTTAGCCCACTGCACCAAAACCACTACAAAGGCCTGTGTTTGTCTGTGACGCAGCAGAGCGGGGATTAGTGGACAAACCCTTCATTTTCTCGGTTGCATGCATGCGTTAGCGGATGCCGTTTATACGAGCAGATGTTCGCCTCAGAGTGTACGGAGCGACCTGCTCGCCGCGCCTTTTATGAGGCCGTGCCGCAGTGACACAAGTTCAAATAGATCCAGGAAGCAATGGTCTGGAATGAGAACAACAACAACCTCTTTAAGTGTCCTGGAACCATAATGAACCGTCACATGGTGCTGATTGCCAGACTTTAATGTGGGCAAACAAGACATGAAAGAGGGCCATAAAGAAACCAATGAATAGATAATCTATCTCTCTTATGGGACGTTTGACAAACGAGGGGTTTAGAAGTTTACTGCAGCCGGGACGCCCTCGCTTTTATCGGGTGTCGCCGCCCCAAAAGGCCTCACCTAATGACATTTCTCAAACGGCATATTTCAGAGCATTAAGAATAAGATTCGTCATTCAAGCTGCAGCGTGGCCAGGAGAGGGTTAATCAGCGCTAAGAGCACTAATTGGAAAGTGACTGTGCTTTTTCCCATGACCTCCCGACACCCGTTATTAGCCGCATTGTTCTGGAAAGCAGAATTATCATATAAGCTGCACAAACATCACAATTAGTACAATTTGACTAAAATAAATGGCTCAGCAGGCGACACAACCCGCGGATGAACTCTGGCTACGTGCTAAGAAGCAAACAGAAACCAGCGGTCCTTAAAGTGGGGCTGAGGAGACGTGAGAAAAAGGCTGTAAATTACCCAGCGAGGATGCGGAGATCCAGCTGAATCAGCTGGGCTCGTATTTAAATTCACCTGCGACTGGCTTTATTCCTTTTACAAGACAAACATTGTTGCTTTGAGTCTAGCTGAGCTCAAACTGTGATTTGGAAGAAAGATTCGGCTTCTTTAAGGTGTCTTGATAATTCGGTACATTTTCAGCGCTGTTTGTGACGTTGTGCAAGAAGAGGGGTGGAAGTCAAGTGCAACGATCCACGATGGAGTCCCAGCACCTTAACTCAGTAAGTGAAACACAAAACGCTGTCAAACGCAGCCTGGTTAACCTCAGCGATCACTATTATTGGACCACTTCATCATAGTTCTATGTGAGTGATTTTCAAAGGCAAGAACTTGTCTGTGTAGGAAGAACACATTCAAGAACAAGGCATTAAAATGTCATCTACTTAAAGGTTTTTATGGGCTGTTTACAGCGATGATTGCATGGTATCTGTAATCACTGATGGTTCAGACATGGATACATTATCATTATTATTATTATTACTACGGTGGAAGCTTTTAATACAGATGAGCCTGCCTGGTTTCAACTGCTGACAAAACTAATGGTGAGCTGTACGTGTGATACTGCACGTCAGGGCTCTGGGATTGAGTTCTTATCTCACTATAATTCATTACTTTCTCTCTTTTATCCCTCACACGCAGCAAACGGAGAGAAAATTTAAACCGAGGCCGACTCTTTATTTTAGAATTGAGTCGTTGCTGTCCTCTGAGGGAAGAAATCGACTTGCTGCTTCCACCTTTGTGTCAGTGCTGGATTACGGTGATGTGATTTACATGCATGTGTGTTCATGTGCCGGATTCTGTCCGTCATGGAGCGGTGAGATTTACCACAAAGCTTAAAGCTCTTACCCGCTGCTGTAAGACGTGTACTCGGGTCAGATGGTCTGCTTTGCCATTTCATAGACTCAACCGCTGCTGTGTTATTATTTATGAGGCTGTTCTTGGTTTGCTTCCACCTTACTGACTTACATTCATCAGACACGTGTGGGAAGTTAGTGTCTTCGGTCCCACGACTCATTCCTTCTGTCTGCCCCGAACGTTTAGAAAAAAGGTGTTGAGTTGTGCAGCTCCTTCCTGCTGGAATGAAAATCCTGTAAAACTTCATGAGCTGACCTGCTTCAGGATGGAAACGTTTTGCCTGAACACTGTTATTCTTGTTCCCAGCATTAGACTCTTGTTGGTGTTTGAGGCTTTGTCGCCACTAAAGTTGATCAATTTTGGTTGTTTTTGTATTTTTTTTTGTTCTTGCTTTGGCTTCAGCGTATGTTTGTGTATGCGTGTGTTTTACCAGTTTATGCAACAACTATTGATTTTACTGTTGTCTTTATTAGCCAGGACAGTACCATAAAAGAGGTTTCTCTTCTTGATATTCACTTATTTTCCCAGGTAAATAAAGGTTGTTTTTTTTTTATTTTAAAAATAAAGTTTTTACATTTTAAAACCTTATTTTCACATTTGACTGGATGTGCTATCCAGGCAGGTTTAAAATCCTGTCTTAAGCGATGGCTCAGAATAACCGCCCACATATGTCTCCAGTGTGGACTTGTTTTTAGAAGGACTTAAGGATTTGTCATCACCCCCAAACGGTCACAGCTGTTTGGTTCTTGAGGTTTTCTCTCATTGGGGAGGATCTTTACCTTAAAATATAAATAGCCTTGAGATGACTGTTGTGTGTTTTAAATTTAAGCTGATGACATTCTTCAGTATCACCCAAATCTAACTTTTTACCAGCTACAAGTTGGACCCTATGAAGATGCTCGATGCAATCTACACAGATGGTGGTAGAAGCCCAAGCTAAAATCTGTACACTCCTACAGAAACAGTCTGTAGCCCAAACTGAAGAGCAGTGAAATCATTAATAGACTGGATACGGGTCCCCTCTACCTCCACCTCTACCATCCTAACTATGGCAACTAGAACATATGCATAGCTAAGGCCTGCAGGATTGTGTTGAGGCCTTTGTCTGGCCTTGGTGAGAAGACTTGATTACCCCGGCCTTCTTTTGGCATCATCCCAAATTCGCAATTAATTTTTTTCCTCTCATACAAGGCGGAAATGCCTAATATGACACGTATTCCCAGGGCAGGCCAGTTAAAATTCATTTTAAACTGTTTACCCGGGCAAAACAAAGGCCAGCGGTCACGGATCTTATCTGCTGAGTTATTAGTGAAGCTGGGGAGAGAAAGGACTGGAAGGCATGCAGCGGTGACACTTTGGTGAGAGG
The DNA here is from genome assembly GCA_015108515.1 of Hemichromis elongatus. Lineage (NCBI taxonomy): Eukaryota > Metazoa > Chordata > Actinopteri > Cichliformes > Cichlidae > Hemichromis > Hemichromis elongatus. The sequence goes on from VUQR01036804.1 coordinate 15,190, forward strand.
ACGAAAGGAGATGGGCTCTTTGAGCAGCAGGACAAAAAGATGAAAAAGTCCCGGCACTGAGCGCTCCTTTCACTCGGCACAGCTCATCATTGTGTTTGAAAATGAGCCAATTTCCATAAGCGATTGAGAGGACAATGTATTAAACAAGCGTGCATGCAGAGTGACAATAAGAGAGTGACAAAGGAGAGTCCTGCACCATCTCGGTGTGGGCATCCCTGATGTTACAGTAGACTTTTGATCTCAGATGTTAGCGCTAGATCAAAAAAAGAATCACAGCAGGAAAAAAAAAGTGTAAAAAAATAAATGTCCAGAAGAAAGCAAGAAGTAGCAGCAAAGTTGGTCTTTAAAGGTCTAAAAGTGCCAAAAAACTCGTTTATCCCACTGTCACCTCTCTGACCTCCGGATGATTTTGTGCCTTAACAGGACATTTGTTATCTTTCAGCATCCTTTGACACAACTGAAATGTAAAGTTGCCTTTAATAAGCTCTCCTTGTCATCTTCTTACAAATGCTTTATTTTGTCAAAAGGCCTGTGCAAAAGTTTTGGGTCACCCTGTCACGGTCTGCAGGAGCAGACTGTGTGAAGTCTGGACCCAAATGCAGACGTAGAACTTGATTTAAGTGTTAAACAGAAAACGATCCTTTATTATGGCTGATTACAAGAAACAAACACAATGCAACATGGCCTGTGGTGAAAACTAAACTAGGACCAAATCTGGGAAAACTGGGAATTTCGCGGTTTGCAGGGCGAGCCATGTGGAGTTATGGAGGACCCAAGATGCAGGCACTGACTTGGATGTGAGTGAACATATTTAAGGTGGCAAAAACACAACTAAGAAAACCTAAACTGTGAAAACTAAGAACCAAACGTGGGCTGCGTTCACACTGCAGGCGAAAGCGCATCAAATCCGATTTTTTTGCCCCTATGCGACCCATATCCGATCATGGTATGACAGTGTGAACAGCACAAATCTGATATTTTCAAATCCGATCTGGGTCACGTTCGTATGTGGAACTGAATCCGATACATATCCGATGTTTTAGAAAGCGACTGCTGTTTGAACGGTCGTGTCGCATTAAATCCGTCTTTTACGTCACTGACACAAGACAGACGCCGATTATCAGCGCCGGAGAAGACAAACAAGAAAGCATGGCGGCGGAAACTGGAGACAGAGTGAGTCAGTGGACAGAAAGTTTTGGACTTGATTAGCACATGGCGAGACAATTCTATTCAAGCTAAACTTTTAGGGTCATATTGTAACCGGCCTGTGTTCACCATTTTTACTTCCGTAAACAGAGCGCGTTGTGTGTGACGTCTTCTTTTGCGCATGCGGGCCGCTTTGAGGGCCGTGAACCATTCACACTAGAGCGCGTTTGCTGTCACATTTTATTCATAGTGTGAACAACCACACAGAAAAAATCAGATTTGATCAAAAAATCGGAATTGAGCATTAAGGCCTGCAGTGTGAACGTAGCCTAACAAACCTGAAGCAGACAGAGAGCAGAGCATACACGGGGTTTCACACGCAGGGAGAAAAGCATGGAAGTAACACAGACAGATGAGTAACAAGCAGAAGAAAAGGGCTTATTTACACACAAAGGACCAATCGGAACGAGAGAAGCTGGGGGAAATCAGAGCTGACGAGAGGGAAGCAAAACATGACACACTACGCACAGGACGGAGACTATCAAAGTAAAACAGGAAATACAACAGGTATGCACAGACACGAGCTTAACACTAAGACATCAGACATGATAACAGGGAGGGAACCAGGATGCTGACATGACACGACCTTGACAACATGACACACAGAGACAGGACAGGTTAAGACATGAACCAACAACAGACACGGGGGGTGAAGACACTAAGGGGTCTAATAAGCAAAGAACTAAAACTGAGCAACCCAGGAGCTACTAGCTAAATGAACTTAACGTAAACCATGAATGTCAAAATACAAGGAAACTCAAATCCTAACTAATAAAAGCAACAACAAGAACTTATCATATCTTCAATAATAAAAGAAGATGTCAACAATAGAAAATGAACTCGATGCTGATTCACAGACCCGGCCCCTGACTCATCCCTCATTTCATTAGCTTTTGTTTCCAATGGCCCAGACTTGTAATTCTTTGAAGTGCTCACCGGTAATATTTTTCCAGAGTTTTGTGATGGTCATTTTCTTTGGACATTGGCTGCTTTTTCACTCATTTTCAGTCCAGACTATTTTGTGCAGACTTTCAAGTTTATTAGAATTACACAAACTCTGTTTGTGCCTTGTATACTGTATGTCCAATGTGTTTGTACATGTTTTAATAAAGCACTTCAACTATTTTCCATTTTCCTTTGCAAAATATTAAAAAAAAATACAGGTGTCTCATGGAATGGGAGTGTGAGCTTTGATGCACAGTTTTTTTTTTTTTTATAGTAAGAGAAACTATAAAAATTTGTTCAAAAAGACACTGTTTAAACCTTTATTCGTGGCATCAAACACCAGTGAGACGGTTATGTCCCCCTAGAGGCAGCCTGGAGCGAGCCAACGTGTTGCTCTTGACTTGGCTTCGAGCCCTCAGAGGCAGAAATTGGTTCTCCGCAGAGCGGGCGCTGCGCAACTTAAGGGCGGCCTTTTGTGCACCATGCTGCGCATCACCCGAAAAGGCTTAAGCTGTCAAAAAACGTTATATCTCTAAAAGAAGTTGGCCTGCGCTCTGGTTGCTCTTTGTGAATATCCACGGCCAGTGCCAGGGAGCACCGCGCCGGGAGTGCTGGGAGTGCATGCGCCAGTAATTAGATGCAGCTTATTGTCCACGCAGGGTCAGTGGAGTGAGATTTTGGGGGATTTTACTGCTGCTTGAGCGCGCCGATTCACTGCTGACGCTGATAGGAACACAGCAGGGGAGCACTCCAATGACGTGAGTGTATGTACATTAAAAGAAAGACACACAAACACACAATCACCCTTACACAGATACAGGCATGCACACACACATTATTGTGCTCCCAGTCATGCAATGTCCCATCTTGCAGCATCACTGTGAAGCACAGCGGGGGGCTCATGACATCCTCTGCTCCCCACAAAGCTCCTACTCCCTATTCTTTCGATGTGTGTGTGCACCCTGAATGAGGAGCAGGAGGGAGTGGTGGAGTGTATAGGGTGCTTATAACTCATGATGTAGGACCATAAATCTGTTTACTCGGTCACAGTGTGGGGAGCCACCTCCAGTTGGGGGCTTTTAAGAAAGAATTCCCACAGAAGAAATGATTCACTTTAGCATGAATTTAAGGTTTGGGTGGTCAGTGTGATGGAGCTGTGTATGTATATGTGTGTGTTAATCCTCATTGTAATTCTCCTCATACTTGAGCTGATGGAGCTCGTTAGTATCCTCAATTAACCCCCCCACCCCCCACTCCACCCAGTTGAAATCACGGCCTTGAGGAAGATGTGGGAGACCAACGTTGATGACGTTGACTCTTCTTGTTGCGGTTGCCGCAGACCTCTGTCACTGTAACACCTCCGCATGACTACGTTCTCATACCCTAAAACATGGGGATGTTTACTATGTTTGGAGACGGCAGCTGGATGTTGTTACAGTCATAAGGGGTATTTAGGGTGGAGGTCAGGGTTGATGGATGGGTCAGCTTTTCTTCCTGTGTGGCTACTTTGATCCTAAAGTCAAACTCTGAGAACTCATTCCTGATATTTCTGTGTTATAATCTTTGGCTTTCAGATTCTTGCTGTCCTCTTACGCCCGAGATGTTTTTATTGTTGTTGGTTATTGGTTTGTTGATGGACATCAGGAGATAATAGTACTGTTTTAGAGACCTACAAAGTGCACGTTAGGCGACTGGAAGGGAACACAGGGAACTTTGTTTAGTTCGTACTTTCATTTTCACCAGTTGGTTAAATAGGTGAACATGAAACTGGAACCCTATAGACTGGCTAGGTTTAGAGAAAGAACCATTAAAAGTGGTTGAATATGGAAATCTATCCCTCGTTCTACCCCAGGGGTGTCCAACTCCAGGCCTGGAGGGCCGGTGTCCTGCTGGTTTTAGATCTCACCCTGGGTCAACACACTTGAATCAAATGATTAGTTCATTACCTGGCCTCTGGAGAACTTCAAGACATGTTGAGGAGGTCATTTAGCCATTTAAATCTGATGTGTTGGATCAAGGACACATCTAAAAATGCAGGACACCGGCCCTCGAGTCCTGGGGTTGGACACCCCTGCTCTACCCTGATTAGGTGTTTCCGTATGTACACATTCAGTAAAGCTTAGGTATATTTTCTGCTTTATAACTCTAATTTGGTCCTTCTTTTAAATTTCTATTTTTAATGGCTGTTGGTTCTTGTGTGCAGAAATAATATAAATGTACACTCACTGGACACTTCATAAGTTACATGTTGTTATTATTGGATTTGAGCCCCTTCAGAGCTGTCTTAATTGTTCATGGTACAGATTCAACAAGGTCCTGGGACATGTTGACAGGATAGCGTCACATAGTTGCTGCAGATTTGTCAGTTTTGGTGAGGCTGGGTGAACTGTAACTCACCCAGTGTGGTCTTCTGCTGCTGTAGTCTATCTGCTTCAGGGTACAACATGTACATACAGTGATGCTCTTCTCCAAGCCTTGTTTGTTACTAGTGGTTATTTGAGCTACTGTTTCTCTGTAGACCACAGAGATGGTTGTGTGGGAAAATCAGAGGAGACTAGTAGTTTCTAAAATACTCAGACCAACAACTGTGCAAAGAGTCTTAAATCTAAATGAAAGCTGCATGTCTTTCATATTGTACAAAATAAACTTCTGTTTTCAGGTACAAACCAAAGCAGAGAGCAGTGAACACATCATCAAATCCTCCCTCTTTGCACAAATGAATATTCATATTTTCAGCTCTTCTTCATCTAAATATTGGTCCTCATTGTAACATATGTTGGTCTTCCTTCCCCTCTTCTCCCCTTTTTCCCTTCCTGTTTACCCCCTCCTGCTCCATTTGTGCAGCGTGTCACTGTAAGCTGAATTCCTGCCTTAGAGAGGAAGTGGTGGAGGCGACCGAGGGCCTCGCTGGCTGACAGCGAGCTTTTATTAATGACAGCTCCCCCACCCTGCTTTGAATAGGTGGGCTGGGACAGACAATAGATGTTGTCGGGCGGTTGGAGGAGCAGTGCAGGCTTTTGAAAAGGTCTCGGCTCGCTGACAGGTGCTGCTGAAAAGATGAGCAGGGTGTCGGTGCCTCGGTGCCCTCGCAGGTGTGGAGACGTCAGGGATGACAGAACACCTGTGACGCCCTGCCTTCATGCTGATGAGCTCACTGTATCGCTTTTCATATGCTGCCATCATAAAGGATGCAGGATGGCCGGCTGACAACACCGCCATGCTCCACCTGTCCATGACTCTGATACCTGAACGTGAAGAGCTCTGCTGCCGGAGGCTGAACTTTGGCTTCAGGTGTGAACACCTGCCATTATTTTTAGGCTTAAAGTGATCTCTTCTGTAGTATGTTCTTTATCTTTGCTGATTCTTTTTAAAATTTATGTTCATAACAAATTTGTGATTTTTATTATAGATTTTTTTAGGCTTTTAAGTATTAAACTTTATTCTGCACTTTCATTATTATCATTTCATGTATTGTCTCGTTGTATGTGGTGCATATTTAATGTAGTTTCGGATGTTGTTTTAGATGTAAATGATATTTGTCTGGTATTCAGGATTGTACTGGTGGGAAACTCAATCAAAGTGGGAGCTCTGTTGGTGTTATTGGGGCTAAACCCTGTGAAAAGTGGCAGTGAACAGCGTGGGTGGCTTTCTTCTCCTGATAATGAAATAATTGGCTGCAGCAGCTTGTTGTGGTGGTGGTAGTGGGGGGATGATGCTTGTAGGGAGGGGCTTATCACCAAACACCCAGCACCCGAGCACAATCAGTGCATTAAGCCAGCAATGGTGACCAAATAAACACGAGCCTTTGTTTCAGAAAACACGTATGAAGTGAACTGGAAACGACGCACAGCGTAAATCGGCAGCGGGAACAATGCCGGCATTCACCGATGGGTCGAATTATCATCAACGAGCTGCCATGTTTGTCCTCCATCGCAGCTCATTAGGCACACATGTAGGCAACATGCCATTATAAAAGGTTCCCAGGCATCGCCAAGATAAGAAAAAAAGTTGGATTCATTTGATTCATTGGCAAAGCAAGCTGCTGACTTTCAATTTATACATGAATTTCTAAAATAAAAACAGTGCAATTTGGAAATTTCTGATTCAATGTTAAAGAAATATTGTGGACAGATTGCTCCTGCCTGCAACAACACAACAACTCCTAAACCCAGCCCCACTGATATAGGCCACCCCGCAACATTGCCTGTGTCCCTTACCCTCGCCTCATCTCAAATGGGTGATGAAGCAAATTTAATTGTTTTTTTTTTTAAATGATGACACCTTGTAAGAACAGACTTTATCACCAACCAGTGCTGGATCTCACTAATGCCTCTGCTTCTTAATGGGAGCCAGCATCTCCTGCCAGGTTCAACATCTGCTGGAAACCACACGAGTGGAGGCAACACTCTAATGCCTACAGCTTGGCTACAATCACATATGGCTGCAACGTGTGCATCCACATACCAACATGTCCACATACTTATGGAAAAAAAACTACAGTTGTGTGTTGTTTATTGGTGTCTGGTTCTCATTCTTAGAATTTACTCCTGTGTGGAAGGAGCATGTATCTAACCCTGGGAGCTTGGACAGGATGTGAGCTCACGGTAGACCTCCACCTAGATGACCTGTGCTGTGGCTTCCTGCAGATGATGAAGGGTGGATGCTGCCCGATCACATGAATCCTCCCACCAGTCTCTTCTTTTCTCTTTCCTGACCTGTGAGCAATCTCCTGTTGGAGCGTGTTCAGTGCTTAAAAATGTAGTTAATCCCCTTGATTTCTACTTGTGGAGCTGATTTTAAAGTTGGGCAAACTCAAAACATGTGACGTGAGAGACAAGTTCACCTCTGCTTATGCTCTGTTATTTCTCCTTTTCTAACCTGAAATGCCCAAATGTTATGAATGAAAATGAGATTATGGCATCTTTAATCTCCCCGTTTCCCTCCCTTTTTTTGCTCGGACGCGAGGGGCCCCGTGGAGCCCCTACCATTCCCACCTGGGGAGAACAATATCCTAAGATCATCTTAGTGTGCTTCCCAAAGGCTTTGGTTAACAGATGGTTCCTCAAATCCCCCGGTTTCCTCCCAGCTTGAACATGTGTTAATGTGATCTTGCCCTAAAAAATATACCAGAGGAGGAGATGTGTTTCGGTCAGTGGCATCACACTGATGTGGATTCACTTCCCAGTTTGAATGCAGAGTGAAAAAAGTCACTAATTTCCTTTTTGTCGAAAATATGACAACAAAGAAGGCGGAGCTGAGGACAAATTTTCAGTAATTCTTCAGTGCATCCTCTGTAACCTTTGAAGCCACATGAGAGTTTCATGGTTAGTGAGCTGGAAAGACCATCGACTGGGGGGGAGTGGAAGCCCACTCTTCAAAAAAAGAAAAAAAAAACTGACAACAAAGAAAAGGAAACGATGCCAGATTTGGACTCTCCTTCTCCATCCCACAGGAGAGTCATGCATAATCATACATCATGCCTATTGTTTGCGCCCTTAGCGTTCATAATATCACATTTTGAACTGTCTGCCAGCCCGCCTCCAACCCCCACCCCTCTCTATGTACTGCTGTGGCCTCCAATTATGATACCGTATTTTCACGACCATAAGACGCACTGTACTAAAAGGCGCAGTCTCAGTCATGTGTCCCTTACTGTATTTAACACACATAAGGCGCACCTGATTATAGGGCGCGAGTTTTATAGACAATCTACGCCCATACGCCCTTTAACGTTCTCATGGTGTCCTTTACTACGTCTGCCTTACAACAACAACACACACAAGCATACAAGTATGCGTATTTAAAAATAGAGCGGGAGAAAAACTGAGTTTGGTATTCAGATTTTTCTTACCGGTAATTGTCATCAATCAAACCCAACGAAGTCCTCGTCCTCTGTTTCTGAATTGAACAGCTGCGCTAAATCTCCACCAAACATGCCAGGGTCACTTTCTTCACTGTCAGAGTCACTGTCTGTGCGGCTCCTCGGAAATGATGCCGACTTTTGCAAAAGCTCAAACAACAGTGTCAGTAGACATGTTAGCCCAAGCATCTACAATCCATTCGCAAATTGTGGCGTAACTCGCCCGGCGCTGCCTTCGACTCTTAGTTAAACATCGGTCATCCATCGCTCCCACGCCGCTCGCAGCCTTACTTTGAACGGCCGGTTCACACC
>VUQR01036805.1:13191-26070 GCA_015108515.1 Hemichromis elongatus
TATGGTTGTAAAACATCAAGAGTCAGGTAGACAATGAATGAGTGTTGTGATAGGATCATAACTAAGACATATATGGGTAAAACAAAGGTGTCATGAGGAGGACACACTCCAGGCAGTGGAGAATTTCCTACATGGGCAGTTTGCAGTTAACTACTCCATAGTAGCATTGACACAGTGAGGCTGTCTTGACAATCTTTAACAGCATTAACCTGCACAGAACTAATGAGAAGCGCACAAAGTCAGATACAGGAATGCAGCAGAGAATCCAGTTAGGTTTCAGACCCTCTGCAGAGTAAAGTTTTAGCGGAGAATGAAACAGATACTTATCAGTGGCGTGACGTCACACAGATACACACCCGGTGGATTCCCTGGGTACGAATCTCAGTCTTGTTCTTCTTCCTCCTCAGGGGCAGGAAGCTGTCTGGAGGCTCTCGGTGCAGGCAAATCTCTGCTGGTCGTAGTCAATGACAAACTGATGGACAACCACCAGCTGGAGCTTGCCAGACAGCTGCACATAGACTCCCACCTGTTGTATTGCACGTGCAGGTATGTGCTCCTACACAGAACCCACATGCAGCTGATTCATGTGAGAATTATCAGTCAGATTGAAGTAACAGCTGTTTGTCTATGGATGAAATGTTTCAGCACGCTGACAGAAACACTCAGGACCATGGACCTCTCAGTCCTGCAGCCCTTCCCGCCTGGACAGCCAAAGAAATTTGCAGACTTTATGGACAAAGCGCTCGGCATTAAGTGAAGCTCTATATCTGTGTGATGTCGTGTTGTATACCTGTATAATACACAGGTGACTCTATGATGTGTTATATTTTTGCATGCAGTAATAATAACAATACACAACTCAACACAACCCTGCTGTGTATTGTTAATAATTTTGTATGTCCTAGATTTGTCTTCTAAAGAAGTTTTATATGAATGCACTAAATTTTAAGGTGCTCATTTTAAATTTTGGTATCAAGGAAAAATTGAGGAAAGAGAAACAAGTGAAGCTCTCTGACCTAGTTGCATTTCTTTATTGTGTATACATGTCCTATTTAAATGTCTCTGTGGAGCATCCAGGCGAATGCTGGGGCGGCGGAAGGGTTAAAACTGCAGGCTGTGATGGAGGGTAATGACATATCAGAGGGAGAAATGGGGGAATCTGAAGCTTTAATAGACTGCCAGATTGTAGGTGTGTGCGACGGGAGGGTAGAGAGGTGTGTGTGTGATGCAATCCAGCTTGGGGTGCCTGCCTGAACTAGCTTGCAGGATACGCTTCATTTGTAGCTATTTTTAGGATTGCTGTGAAATTTCTTGGGGGGAAAAATGACTCGTGCACTGGATATGACGAATGATTTCAAGTTAAGTGAGCGTCTTTCTCTGGAAAGAATAACAGAAAATTAACATACATCTAAAAGGTGCTGGAAGCCTTTTTGAACTTTATAAACGATTCGGACGTTACAGAAAGCCAAACGGGGTGATGGTTGTAAATCATGTAGTGTTTGGTTCATTGCATCGTTTAGATTTTTGTGTAAATTTAAACATCTCTTAAAGACTGAGTGAAAACAATGTTTAAAAGATAATTTTTTTATGGAATATATACGATTTGCAGATTATCTGTTTTATTGTGGTGTTTTTTAGTATTTATTGCTGTGTTTGATATTTAAAGTCCACTGTGACTTTGTGAATGCATGTGTCATAGTCTTGAGAGACTGCTTGACTAAGGCCTAACTCTGGCTGCAGGCCCGTGATTGTGCATTTTTCCACCTCATTTATTTCTGTGTCCGCTGCCCTCCCATGACTCTGACTCTGAACAAGCTTTAGGACACTGAAAATATACAAACTCCAGAACAACCTAAATAACTGTGCTTGGATTTCTCAATTTAAATGATTTCCACTCCTTTAAAACAAAAGGCTGCTCTGGTTTTTCTCATGTTTGCCACAAGGGTGAAATGATGTTTAAATTTGAAGCCATGTGGGGGAATTGCTGCAGGGAGTTTTTGCAAAACAGTAGAGTAGAAGTGGCATTTTAAAATAGCTTAGCTTGGATAAGAGCCACCACCATCTGCTTCATGGATCAGTCCAAGAGGTGCTCTAATAAATCATCTAGCATCAGAGAAGAGGTATACACTGGATGTATCTTCGATGCCTTGAAATGAGAGGCTCTTTTTTAAATACATATTATATATTTTTCTGTGTTTTCGAGCCAGTGTAACACTTTAAATGTACTTTTATAGAGTGTATGCATTAAAGGTGGAGACAGTGGAGCAAAACATGGTTACCAAACTTAGAACCGAAGCTATAAACAGTCTCTCTTTTTTCTTTATTTTTTAAAGCAGAACTTTTTTTTAAAGCAGAACGTTTATTTAACATCCATTATGTGATTGCAGTCTAAGCTGGCCGCCTCCTCCAGCTTGTCCAGAGGGAACTCTGAAGCATCCCAAGATAGCAAAGAAATACAGTGTCTCCAACTGTACCCCGGGGTCTCCTCCAGGAAGGGAGGAATGGAGCTTTTTTGTTTTTTGTTTTTGCCTTACACAACAATTTCTCTGCCCTGCAATATCTGATTTTTTTTTTTTTTAAAGCCGATTCATCTTCTAAAAAAACCTAACCTCAACCTAAGCCATGATGATGCTAATTTATTTATTTGAACTGTGCAGATCTTTAAGGAAGATTAGTCATATCAACCAGTTTTATAGCAAATAAACTATAAAATGGCCATTATCAATGATCTTTTTAAAAAGTACACTGTGTTTACATTACATGTAAAGAGATAGTGATCCCCTTCCTGTTCCACACACACTGCAAATCAAGTAGAGATTATTACCACACTCCTCGGTGTGTGTGCAGAAAATACAGATTACTCAGTAAGTAGGTAAACTTTGAAAACTAGCATAAAGCTAAATGCGCTGCTTAACATAAAGTAAGACCCATTTATAGTGTAATTAGCCTATGAGCTGGTTAACAATTTAAAAAAGTAACCAACTGTTCAAAAAGCAAACTTGAATATGTAAATCTTCATGGTGTGGTTCTACATGGCAGTCAAGTCTGCATAAGCAAATATGAGTGAAAATATCACCATTTAGATGATTTGGCCTGTATTGAATTGCTACACAGGGAAGAAATATTGCATCAGTTTCTGTGCTGTGCAACTGCACCATCTATACAAGGGTGATCTGGCTCCTGTATTTCACAGAATTGCTGTGAAATACAGGAAAAGTGTGAATACTGGTCATACACTGCTGAGTCTTCATTTCTTCAGTGTTTCTTCTCTAGACAATGGTTTGCTAAACAGGAAATGATTGGTGAGAGGCAGCACGTCGCAGGTTTGGCTCTTCAGCCTGTGTTTACAGTCACAACAGGAAGCATTTCAGTCCACTGTGACCACAGAAGCTGGAGAGCAACAGCTGATAAGCCGCTAACGTGTTACCAAGAGGCAGATTATCAGCTATTCATGTCCGAATGATTGACATGTATTGTTAACTTCCCATATTTCCACAAGTGTATATGGCTTTTAAATCAGTTTCAGTTTTTTTTTATAGGAAGAGTAAACCAGAACACGGCAGATTTCCTTCTCAGGAAAGTCCCTGGTTGTCATTTCTAGATGAATTTCAGTAGAAGTGAAGAATTTGCTCTGAAAAAAACGTGAGTTGGAGTGTAGCACTTTTCACCAATCAAGTGTGTAACAGCTGCTTCTGAGGAAGGTGCTAAAGGAAGCATATTCATAGCAACCAATTCTATATGCCAGGTGGCTGTTACATCCTCATTGGCTTAATTAAATAAATCATTGCTTTTATATGACAAATGAACAGAAATATAAATGAACGGATGACACAACATAATAACACAGCAAACTTAATATATGCAAGTACTCAAAACACATTAGTGATAGGCTATATTTAGATATATTTGGTGTTACAACCCGAAATCAGATATAACTGAATAGAAGCCACAGGGCACAACATGCAATCTGTGTAATTACTTGATATTTAAAGCTGGTTTCCATACATAGTTACACTTATGCCGAATTCCTTAGTGTACCTTAAACCTCTCATTAATGCAGATATCTAATGAGTGAATAACAGGAAAGCTTCTTGGTCCACTGAATCATGGAAACATGATCAAGACAACCTGCTAAAGCTCAAACTTTCAGAATCAGAACGAAAGGTGATATAAAAGGGACTTTGAAGGTGGCATGCTTGTTGGTGAGTGTAAGGCTTCTCTGAGTATTTCAGAAATTGCTGCTCTGCTAGGATTATTTCCCACACAGCCATCTTTAGGGTTTACCAAGAATGGTCTGAAAAAGAGAAAATATCCAGTGGGTGGCAGTTCTCTGGGTGAAAATGCCTTGCTGGTGCCAGAGGTCAGATGAGAATGACCACATTGCTTCAAGATCATAAGAATGCACATGCACAACAATGCTCCAAATGCACATTAACCCTGAAGCAGATGGACCACAGCAGCAGAAGACCACACTGGGTACTGGACAATAGAAGATTCTGCTGTGGTTTTTAGATAATAGAGTCAAAATTTGTTGTAAACGACACAAAAGAATGGAATCCTCCTGCCTCATATTAGCAACTCAGGCTAGTGGTGATGTTATAATGGGGTGGGAAATATTTTTTGGCACTATTTAGACTCTGAGTACCAACTGATCATCATCTAAATGCAACAGCCTTCTTGAATGTTGTTGCTTTATGACCACAGTGTGTCAGTCCTCTAATGACCTTGTCAGAAAGTTTAAATTTTCTCAAAATGGATTTTTGAATGTGACGATGAGTTCGCTTAACTCCAATGGCCTTTACAGTCCTGTCACAGATGTACAGCTAAGGCAACTTTGTGATGTTTACGTGTCAAAATGGAACAAAATCTCTGAGGAATGTTTCCAGCTCCTTGTTGAATCTGTGCAATTAAGAATTAAGTCAGTTCTATAGGAAAAAAGGTTATTGTATTGAAGTTTTGATTGAACCATGGTTGCTAACAGACTCAGAGCACCAAAATGTACTCCTGCCAATGCCTCGAGGCAGATACTTTATGGCCACAGTGATGATGAAAACAGCTCAGCTTAACTTCTTTTTTTTGAAAAAATCAAGTGAAACCTATCATTAATTATACTAGGGCATTTTAGAATATCTGGCATAGATACAATAAACAGTATAGGCATGATAAACACAAATAGATCCATTTAATGTGGGTCATTATGAACCCACTGGATCATTTCACTCATCAAATAGCTTTATTACTTGAGGGTTAATGTCCGACTGAAAAACCTCCTCAGTCTAAATGACCTCTCATGCGTTTTAGTTTTTTTCTTTATTTAATTCAGCTCCAGTTTGGACTGCTTCTGTCTGGCACACAATTAGATTCACATGATGTTTGTGCAAACTGCGAGTTAATCTAATAGAGATGAACCCAACTAAAGTTAGTAAAGCTGTTGTGTGGTAATGTTTGATGAGTCATGGCTGTGGAAACAATGCCTTCATGTTGCTTAATGGCCCTGTATACTCCCCCATACTCTCTTAAAACTAGTGTGCCAGGAATTCCTTTTCAGATTTAGAGAAAATCTAGTTATTCAGCAAATTTGTTTTACAAACACATCAACTCATAGCAAGGAAATCTGGGGTTATAAGCAATCTTTTGAATATTTATATGGCTTCTTTTCTTGTGTTTTGTGCACCATTTTATGCTAATGAGGCAGAAATTGGGGAAATATTACTTTATTTCTATTAAGAATTTAGTAACAATAAAGTGCTTGTAATTTTAGTGAAAGCAAGGATTCCTGCATGCAGAAAACAACTGGATTTGAACCAGTACAGTAGTAAGCTCTCTGATACACAAATGGTTCATTCTGAGTGGACTGAATGCATCCATACAAAACGAAACAGCTGGGTCAATGCTGAGGGTCAGTCAAACAGCTCTGAATGCAGTGGTCAGTTGTGGATATTACATGGAAAGGGGAACTTTAATCAGTGCTGGTTGTGTGCTACATCAGATCATTGTTTTTAACTGATTCACTGTGTGACAGCGAGATGATTGAGATTTTACCGTCTCCTCTGCGAAGCTTTGCGAGACTTATGGAGAGATTTGTTGGAGATAAGCCACATTTTGTGAAGCTTAGCTGTTTTTATTAGATGTGTGGTTTAATTTCAACTTCCCCTTGTGGCTTTAAAAAGTCAATAATTGATCCATCCATACTAACTGCATTGGCTCTGTTGCTTCAGCTTTAGTGGAATTATCCAGTTTGCTAATGTTGCCATTCCGGTTGGTTAATGGTACACTGGACACAGCCCACTGTGGAAAATTATGTGTCTGCATAGCTGCTAAGCATCTTGTGCCAGTATTCCTACCGCATCCTTCCATGAAAATTTTACCCAAGATTTTCAAATTATGCAATAATTAGTGCATTAGCTGTAATGGTGTTGCCAAACAGGGGGGGGCTGGGGCAACAATCAAATTTTGAAATTCCTGTTTCCTTTAATTGTGTTGCTGTGCCAATGTAAACATGGGGGACATTACAGGGGTGAAAAGGGAAATTCCCTTTTTCTGGAAAAAGTTCCCCCTCAGTGGAACTCCATGAATGTAACTATTTATCAAAACAATCAAGTTAAAGTTTTGAAAACTGGTAGTTCACTCCACTGCCATCATTTGTGTGAGACACTGTTCTTTATTACCACTCAAAATAATAAAGCATATTTACAGATGGAGAAGTATAAAGGATGGATGAAGCCACTGTGACAGCACCCATCGGTCCTGGTAGAGGGCTAATATGGTTGTGTGTTGGTTCAATGCTGGGCTTTGCAAACTGTTGTCTGCCCTGCTGTAGCTGTTTACTCCCTCTAAGGCAGGAGTACTCAACCCCAGTCTTCGAGAGCTACCGTCATGCAGCTTTTAGATGCATCCTTGTTCCGACACACCTGAATCAAATTAATGGCTTGTTATCAGGCCTTTGCCAAACTTGATGACATGCTCAAGAGGTAATGAAACCATTTGATTCAGCTTTGTTGGAGCAGGGATGCATCTAAAAGCTGCAGGACGGTAGCTCTCGAGGACTGGGATTGAGCACCCCTGCTCTAGGGTTCAGGGCCAAAAATGTATGGTCTGTGGCAGGGGCGGGCAACTCCAGGCCTCAAGGGCTGGTGTCCTGCAGGTTTTAGATCTCACCCTGGGTTAACACACCTGAATCAAATGACTAGTTCATTACCAGGCCTCTGGAGAACTTCAAAACACTATGAGGAGGTAATTTAGCCATTTGACTCAGCTGTGTTGGAACAAGGACACATCTAAAACCTGCAGGACACCAGCTCTCAAGGCCTGGAATTGCCTACCCCTGGTCTGTCTGCTTCTCTTTGTGTTGTTGTTGTTGTTGTTATTGGTCATTTTTCCTAGTTACTGCCTTGGAGAAGTGAAACTAAGTGTTAGAAATAATGAAATCTGCACCCTGGGCCAGTGCCTGTGCTTTTTAATCTACCCAAAATCCCATGCCCAAAATCTTTCAATATGTATGGCCAGAGACATTAAAATCCTCTTTAAGAAGCCTTATGCTGAGCAATTACAATGTGGGCATTGTGAAGATTTGAGACCAGATGTGACAAAGCAGGCGTGGATTTGACTGCAACTGACAAATCGTTAGCCTATGAGCACGTTCTGAATAATCTTCCTTTTTAATAATTATCATAATTTACAACATTAAATTCATGATTTATTCAGCATGACCCGAAGCTAGCGACAGAGCCCATAAAGATGTGGGTCCATTTTCAAACGGACTTCTATATAACCAAAGTCTTTTTAGATCCACAGGAGTTGCCCCTGCAGGTTTCATGCACTTCACCCTTAAACTATGTCCATCTTTTATATTGCCCTTTCTAACCAGAATGCATTACCTCCCAGTTAAATCTTCTTCTTTATTGTAGCAGTCTATTGTTACAAGACACCATTGTCTCCTGATGCAGCGTCTCATGGGACTGGAGGTCTATCCAGGATTACTCACTGAATTATCAGATGATTTAGTTCTGTTTTTTTCCTGATGTAATCTTCTGATTTCATATACACTGCTGCATACACTGATTTATGCTCCCCCTATTTAAATCCTGTAAATCCCCGTGGCTAGCTTGAGGTTGAGGTTTGAGCTCTGTGCAAGCTAGTCAGCTTCTTTTTCATAAACCAAAACTAGGAGACTCATTTCTTTATGAAGTATAAATCACATGTGGTCTAAAATAACACTGTATATTGTAACATTAACTGAGGAAACTAATTATCAGACATGATGATCAGTCCTTGTGATCAGTCAAAAGGAAAATTACTGGTGTCTCTGAAGGAGGAATGTTGTCAAAACCAGAAAACTTGGAGTATTTTTGCTCTGCAGTCTTTTAGGAGCCTTTTGCAATCTTAATGAAAATGTGTGTTTATATCAGTAAATAGGGAATCAAGAGCAAGGCATGAACAGACGCTCATTAAAAAACACTAGGTCAGAGTGTCCATTTACCTCAGGTCTAAAATCACCTAGTCTGCAACCTGAAAGCAGACTAACTAAAAAACTTTCATGTGCAAAAGCTGGAAATGATCCTTTTCCATCTCCAGGTATCAGATTCATATCAGATTTACACCAGGACTACCAAGACAAGGGTGTATTTACAGCTGATGCCTTAGAGCAAACTACAACTATGTTGTGGGTGCCTGCTTTTTTCTAACAATAATATATGATTTTGATTTGATTTAAGTTTACTAAAATGTTTTTGCTTGTTTTCTCACAGTTCTTTGAGTTTTTAGTTTAAATGTAGTTAACCATCATAACCTCAGCCAGTGTGGGCAGGGGCTGTCTACACCAAGCAAAATGTCAAAAGTGGAAGCCTGCCTACCCACAGTCATTTTCAGTGAATATACCAAGAAGTGCTGTTACAGTAAACTGTTTTAATGTTGAAGATTAATAATAAGACTGTAAATGTGTCTTTTGTAAAAGTATTTCTCATCTGTTTTTCTACCATAAACATGCTGTTTTGAGCAGGTATAGCACCTTTATAATAAATGACAAGATTATATTTTACTTTAGCCAAAATAAGTTGATAAGAACCTATCCTGACCTTCTTACTGTACAAATCTTCACAGCAGGTAGGTCCTGGGTTTAAAACCACCGGGCAGGTAGAGACTTTCTCCCTATGACTGTTTGGGTTCCCTCTGAATACTTCAGCTTCCTCGCACAGTCCAAAAACACGCATGGTTAGGTTAATTGGTGATCCTGAAGTGGCTGCAGGTGTGAATGGTTGTGTGTTAGTCCTGTGATGGGCTGGTATACCCTGCCTCTCACACCACGACAGCTGTGGTATGTTCAAACCCCACCATGACCCTGAAATAGATAAAGAGCTAAGAAAGTAAGGTAATAATTTAACTTTTTAAAAATTTCCACAATCAGGAACCACAGAGATTTTTTGGATGGGTTTAAACAATATAACACCTCCTAATATAACATAAAAATAACATAAAGCCATTCTCCTTATTGAATCTTTTTCCTTTTTCTTTCGGCTGCTCTGCTACTGTCAAAAATCACCCCTTTAGCTTTCGCATGACACACAAAGACAGAGTGCAGCTCCTGACCTGCTCTATACTTCTCCATCAAAAATCTCAAAACAAACATAGCATCTGTGTGTGCCCTTTCTTGGCATTGCTAATCCCAATGTCTCTTTTCTAAACCTAGATTTAAAAACTCGTTCCTGTAGTTTTATAAACAGAATTGCAAAAATTTGGTACCAATACACTTCTCCATTCCTCACTCTTCAAGATTACATTAAAAAAATCTGGTTAAAAAGTCCCTCTCTCCTAGACATCTCCTCACTTCCACATTCACCTGGATCAGTTGCATTTCTACTCTTCATCCTCTTCAGAGCTACCCTAATTTCCTCTTTACTAATCCTCTGAAATGGATAAACAGTTAAAAAGAAAAAGAATCAAGATGAACCTAATTGCCACTCTGGCATTATTACATATAATCTTGTTTAGTATAGTGCTTAGTTTGTTCTCTTGTTTGCTTTTTCTTCTACTTGTTTGTCTCTTTTTTTCCCCTTCATATGTGGACTTTCTTGCAGTTCTGTTTATGATGTTAATGAAAATAAAGTTGGGGGAGGGGAACCTGAGCGTTCTTTTGAGTCTTTAGTGGCAGCTAAAATAACACAAAGTGCTCCTTCCTAGTAACGTTTCCGTCCCATGGTAAGTTAGTAGTTCAGGCCCGCGGTCTGACCGGCCTGTTTTCGCCTCTCTCTGCTCTCTTGTTTGCAGATGTTCATTAGCATTTGGAGCCGGGCAGCTCCGCCCCCCTGCACTCTGATTGGACGCACTGTTACTGGAGCTGTCAGCTCGGCTGCGGGAAGGTTTTCTCTCTCAGTCCGGTCTGCAGCTTCAGACTGACAGAAGCCAGCAGCGGCTCTCTGCCTTTGTTAGCTAGCTGGTAAAGCACCAAGAAAGGACACAGCCGCATCCATGCAATAGCACACTTTTTTGGAAAATGATCATCTGTACGAGTAAAATGGAGTACCCCCTGAGAACCCAGTGTCAGCGAGTCCAGAAACAGGTAGGTTATAAGGTTAGCTGACTTTCGACAGAGAAGGGGGGTTAGGTTAGTTTTAAGACAATTGAAGCTACTAGCGGCTAACTCAGTAACGTTCATTCATTTGCCTAAGGCATCATTTATATTTAAGAAAAAAAATCTCCCTTATTTGGCAGCTCTTGATTTCACCCGTAATGTCATTTAAAGCTTTAAAGGAGGTGATATACGACGGCTAGCTTGTATTTAACTGTTTTTCAAAGTTTTTAACGAACAGTTGGCTAACATTAGCGACCAAAAAAGGAAAGAAAAAAAAACAGTCGAAGCAAACTTGCATTGTGGGTCGCTAACGCTTAACAGTTCACCAAGAAAACTAGTTCGACTTACATGGCAATTTGACGGTGGACAAGTGGGGTTTTAGTAGTTGAATATGGGGGTTAGGAACGCACTCAGTTAGGTTTCCATCTCCAGTCGCTAGAGCGTCACGTAAAGCTCGCAACGCTTTCTCGCTGTTTTAACTATACCGTCTAAATTTCGCCGTTACACATTAAACTATTTCTTTTTGTTTTTTTTAATTTCCTGGTAATAAAACCAGGCCCGAACATATCATCCTAACCACACAAACGGCGAGACGACGGCTCTGCCTTTGTTCTGCCACAGGAGGGGGAAGATTTAAGCGCTTCCTTTTAATATTTGTGTTAAATTTGGCTTCGCTTCTGCGGATTGTTAACGTGTCCGTGCACTAAGAGCCCGATGAGACGGTGCAGTGTGAGGAGAAAGCTGCAGGTGACCATGACATCATCTGAAGGTTTGGGGAGAGAAGTGGCTGTGAAGTAATGCAGCACCATATATTTACTCCTAAATAACACACAAGGACGGGTTTTGCCGGACAGATTCAGCGTGTAAACATGCCTAATCCTCGAGGATTCACGGGCATTGTGCGGTTTTTGTCGCTTGCGGTGCCTCTAAATGTTGGCAACTTTTTTTTATTGTGCTGTTTTTTGCTGGCTTCAACTGGACTGCCAATCAAAGTTGTTTTTCTCCTCTGCCGGTGTTTTTCCACTTCACAACAAAAGGGGGGCGCTGTCCCGAGTTGTAGCCTAGAAGAGACGTGTTTGCAGCAGATTAGAGGTCCAGAAATGGAACAAAACAAGCAGGAATGTGAGCAGCTACTTTGTTTCAAGACTAATATGCGCTGCTTGTTACTGCTCCTATATTTTCACATAAATTGACTGCAACTGGATACAAACGCAATATATACCGGTCACGGCCTTTTATTTGATAACCTTATACCCTTTTGCTTGTTGCTTGTTTGTGAATAAGACCTAAATATCAGAGTCTTTTCTACTTGTATAGTGTCCTTGCACTACCTGCATACCATGTTTTCTGACAGGTCCCATCATTCATGTGCAGTATGTGTGCTTGCCTTTGTCACCCTCCCCAAAATCATCCTGCAGTACAGGGTTTTGTTTGTCTTGGTTGTGTTGTATGTGAAGCTCCAGCTTCTTTCCATTCCTTCTCCTTTTCCAATCTTGGCTGCAGCTGGTTTGTTTTGCACTACTCCCCAAGTTCAGGTTGCAAGAGGCAACCCCCCCCCAATCCCCTCCTAAAGCTGCTTCTTCTGGTGATGAAGGTAGGCGCATGATGAGGATGAACCCCTACCAGTCTCAGTAAGGAATGCAGATTGAATGTCCTTCTCTTATATCTGCAGCAGCCCCCTCCTGCAGCCCACCACGCACCAACACACTGAAGCGGCTGCTGGTGTAATTTTCCCCTCTTTGTGTGTCATCTTAGTCCAGCACTCTCCTTCCTAGCCTTGCTTGTTTGTCAGCCAGCTATCAAAGCCTGTCTTTGTCTCCCTTTACCTTTCCTCCTCTCGGTGACGTCATCCCTGTTTTTCATTTCATCCGTGGTCCTCTCTGATCAATAAACAAATTATCCGTCCTCTCCTGTGTTGGTGAAAAGGAGATTTCTTTTGAATGTCAAATGATCTGCACCTGTGAATCTTTTGCTTTCACAACAGGCCTTACTGTGGGTTGTTTTTGTTAATATTTTGCAGGCAAGCCACAAGTTTGACTGCATCTTGTGATTTGAATACAGCAGCGCTCTAATGTCACGCCCTCAGGCCTGTTTTTGACTTCAAAAAATAGCTTTGTTGCTTCTATGTGTTCTGTAAGCTGAATTAATAGGCTTCTCAGTGTACATGTGAAACCACAATATGCTTTGTAATAACATACACAGTTGCAGACATGATGCTGCTTTATATGTCCACCCACACTCACTTGTTACCTTTTTTTTTTTTTTTTTTTTTTTTTTCTCTTTATTTTTTTTTTTTTTTTTTTTTGTGGTGG
>VUQR01036807.1:14862-33485 GCA_015108515.1 Hemichromis elongatus
AAAATATCTTTATTTGGGGAGATCCCCGGCTACATGTGGACAGGGCATTACTGTGTGTGCTACAAATACAGCTAATTTTAACAATGTTGTGTGGCTGCAGGTGCTGCCATCACAATACAAATTGATAAGTTAATAATAACTTAATAATATCATCAAATCTTTCTGTCTTTATTTTACGCCCACTAATAATCAGCACCCATGACCATTACAGACTGATGAGTGCAGACTGATTAAATCTGTCTTGCCACCAGAGCTTCTCCACTCGATGCTCCTCAGACTTCTCAGTCTGTAGCTTCAGAGGAGGTTTCACAAATCAGATCAAATAACTGCAATGATGATCACATTATCATCGCTTTTAGCTGGACATTAAAACATTTCAATGCGAGGCTTTTGTTACAAATGGGTGCTAAAAAGTTTGTGCTATTTATGAGGCTTGGGAGTTTTGCGAAAAATGCAGTCGAGCTGCGTTACAGGACATACAGAATTCAAATGCTGAACCACCTAAGGCTTAAAAGTCTTGATAGCGCAGGCCTCTGCTGCTTTGTGTCTCTCTTCTCCGTCCGAATTTGTGGCAGTTCAGTGCTAAATAGCCGAAGTACCTCTGCACAGGGTCCCGTGTAAATAATGAGCCGATGCCGTAATGGCAGTAAATCTGCATTAGATGTCTGAATGCCTGAGATGCATCAAAATTATGGCTCAAGTTTCACAATGAATTTCCTAAACAAATGCTTTACACTGCTGTCAACGCAGAATGTGGATGAACAGAGGACTTTGCAACATTAGTGACTCCTGGGGGAGCTGTCACATTACAGTGGCATTAGAGCATTGTTCACTTCAAGGACAGACGCCGCTACCTATAGTGGAGCAGTTAGGTATATTAATTGAGTTAATGTTATGGAATAAAAGTGTGAAAGGACCGTAGGTGTCTTCGCCTGTATTGACCCAGTCGGTCTCTCTGTGCACTCTCGTGACCAACACATGACCAAATGCAGCACTGGCACTTGTCCCGATGATCTGTCTCCACCCAGGCAATCTGCTGGCACCATGGAGGATGCCACAGCGCATTAGCAGCGCTGTGACGGCATGTGGTGGCTCAGTGTGTGAAAGCCCTCCTCAGCAAGCCCCCACAGGGCCACTGATACCCAGAGTTGCTAACAGCTTTTGACTTGCAATTAGCCAGCCAAGTTTATCAGCAGCAATAGCTGCAGGAGCTGAAGTGGTGCTGCAGCTTGAGCGTGTTTGTGTGCGCGTGTGGCCGTTTGTCTGTCCGTGACTCGAGGGTATACCGGAATACGTGTCAGCAAGATATTCTCAACGCTACACAAAGAAAGCCATGCTGTGATTAATCAAAGGTGGCCGGGGTTATTGTGTTGACTTACTTCTTTTTTTTTTTCTTTTTTCGGTAACTCAGTCCATCCAGATAAGGCTACACATCAACAGACAGGGCAATAACATGAATTCGGTGGTTGCCCATAAGGTCAGAACCCGCAAAATTGCATTAACTGAACCAGAGGGAAAGACTGTCATCTTAAGAAGTCCTTCCAGCACCAACCCCTCCTCCATCTCTGGCCTGTCTGCATGTGGGGAATTATATTACCCAGACCTCCTCCCAGTTATGATGAATCCCCAGCCCTGAGAAGACTGGCCAGCCCGACCTCCATTTGCGGGAGATTAGATCCTCTGATTACAATGCCAGCTACCTCCCAACACTAGATAAATCTTCAGTGGAAGCCCAAAAGCAAAGCCCTCCAGATCCATTGCAGTTAATAATTTAGTGTTCGAAGGGGACAAGTATTTATGATAATTCAAATGGAGCAGGAGATTTTTGACTGGACGGAAAACCTAAAGAATGGTTTCGAGTTAAAAATGGCATTTGCTAAGACTTAAATTTAGAAATGTCCACATATTGAATTCATACTCGGTGTCATTGCTGTGCCACAAATGATATCCCATAATAAGAGTGTCTTGTGAAATGTGTGAATATATTTATCTATCTGCCCAAAGGTGTTATGAACTAAAGTTCATGTAAAATGTCACATTGCTGTCAGCACTCTTATTATATAAATAATGTGATTGCCTAAAAGCTTTACTTGGCATATTGTGTGTCTGTATAATTGTTCATAGATCATTACGATGGGAATGGGCAGGAGAGGTGGCGGGGTTGGGACGTGGCTCGAATGCACGATTTGCAATGAGCGCGCTTAACAAACGCTGGGTTACTCAGAAGCACTAATATGACTGCATACAAGATGCAAATTAGATTAGAGAAAAGCATTTTGTTTACAGCACTTGTCCACAGCAATGTGCCGTCAGGACCGGAAACTGCAGGGCTTCAGTCTGATATAATCTAAGAACCTATTGTCTATTCTGCTGCGTACCGCGGCCAACATTTTCAACATTTTCCAGTAGATTCATGCTCTCTGCGCTGGTCAGTGTTTACACATCCTGATATATTTTTAAAAAGTTAATTAGAAGCTGTATGCTTTTTTTAGCGTTTCTATAGTTCCTCCTTTTTATTTCAACAAGATTCAGTAGAACTAAGACTAAGAAATGGATGCTAGAAAGCATCAAACACCGAATATCCAAAAATGTTAACGTCATGCAAAAGTTACCTCTGATTTGATTGATTGGTTTCATACTTCAGCCTAATGCTGTATTCACAATGTATGTAAAAGCATACAAAAAGAAGTAAGCCAAGCGTGGCCACCTACGCTGATGCCGCCTTCCTCTCCAACCAGCTTTTTATGTGCGGTATATGTGAGAACACTGAAGCATGTGATGGTTGGTGCTTCACCCCATTATTGCAGCAATGAAAAAAGCTTTTCGAGCATCACACAGCAACTAGTGACAAGTGTCAGTTTGTTGCTTCACATTAGGTTTCCACTGAAAAAGCCTTATAACCCGACACTTTTTGCCCGAGTAGTGTGAACACAGTGTAAGGATGGCAAAATCTGCTGATGCCTGGTTAGATGGGTTGAAGATTTGCAAACTCTGGAGCCTCGGAATAACACACAGCACAGAAACGCTGGTCTGTGGACTGTGAAAACCCTTTTCTTTTGTAACCCCAGCACCGTCTAGTCGGTGAGGATTTTTGAGCATTAAAATATCATGTTTAAAAATGTCAGTCGTCACATATCTTCTGAGAAATAGGGTTTTTATTGCGATATTCATAATCCACAGACTCACTAAAGAGTTTTCATTAGAACTATTTCTTTAATATAAGGCAGTTCCGGGATAATCCTGAAAATCCATCATCTGGAAATTGACTCTTAAGCCTGTCATTTCCTCCAAAAATCTCCTAAAAACAATTTAATCTAATCATGGTTTAATGTTAAAGGTTAGAATTGGTGAAAGGTATCTTTATATGCCTCAAGTCAAACCTCGTTTTCTTGTCATATCAGCCTTATTTTGTTTGGAAAAACTGAGAAAAATGAAAGCAATGGGAAAGATGTGAAATGAACTTTCACATCACAGTCAAATGCACAGCTGTATATTTGCTCTGTTGGAAGTATCAACCTTGAAATGCTCTAAAATGAATTGTGGCAGTGACACCTGCATCCATACCAGGCTGTTTATCATCACACATCGCTTTGACTCTCTGCCACCGACGTGACCATTAACATATAGATAGTCTCTGACTTCTGACCGTGATCTGTCCCAGGTGTCCATGAATTGTGACTACGTGTTCGTCAATGGGAAGGAGACACGGGGCTCCATGAACGCCAGGGTCATCTTCAGCTATGAGCACCTGAGCGCACCGCTGGAACTGACCGTCTGGGTTCCCAAACTTCCCCTGCAGGTGGAACTTTCTGACAACAACCTGAGCTTCATCAAAGGCTGGAGGGTCCCCATTCTGCCTGACCGAAGGTGAGCCTAAAGTCCGTACCAAAACAGTTAACATACAATGTTGGAGCAATATTACAACTATCTAGGATAACATCACACCATTCAATAGATAAATAAATAATAAATAAAATAAATAGTTACTGCGTACACTCTACATTGTCGCTCACACATACATAATCTGTTTTGGTTGGGATTTTTGTGTATTTTTGCTGTGTTGTGTTTATTATACCAATTTTACAGTGTTCCCAGTATTCACACAGATCCATCCTTTCATAATCGGTAGGTCAAAACAACATATTCATCCATTTTTCCTGCATCCTTTGTGTGGTTTCAAATCACACCGGTAGCATTTCAGAAGTAGAGTGTGCTTTGAAAAGGGCCTTCCTTTCCTGCCGTGTGCAGCTTCTGTGGAAATTAGACCCGTTGCTATTTTAAGGTGCACAGAGATCCACTTCTGGGATGTGTTGTGGTACATCTGGTGGACTCTCGGCCTCTGTTTTGAATGGATGCGATCATCTCCAGCCACCACTCCAGATCCAGAATAAATCATAGCCGTGACGAGTGCATTTCAGGGTTTTGTCATTCCCTTTATGAAACTTCAGCCAGACAGGATTCAAAGATTCTGCTCTTTTCCAATGAGAAGCACGTGATTGTTTCACTCTTCTATATAGTTGTATAAAAAAAGAATGCGTCATGTCAGGACATGATAGAAATCATACTTGTTTGGTCTTTTTCTAATTTTACTTATGAACTTTCAAATTTTACATGCTGAATAAGGCCTGTAGAGGCTAAGGACAAGAAGATTTTTGTGTTTTATTTTGTGTCGTGATGCATAAACACACAAATACAGCTGAAACATCACGTGACTCTATACACTACAAGAGCCTCCACCACTGCTCGTGGTCTTGAAGCTTTACGATTTAATAAATACATTAATTAATAAATGTATTAATAAATTAATGTATGTTAATGTCTACAATTTGCTACTGCAAAACCTGAATTTCCCTGATATGCCAGATGTGAGTGCTACATTGGCTAGTGCAATCTATAGTATGGACGTTTAATTAAATAGATTAGGTTAAAGAGATTAACTAGTATTTAATCCGTTTAATTGCTTTGAGCAATTACAGTGCAAAGAGTCTGGAAAATGTGTAATGATGTCCACTAAAATAAGATGTAAGTTGTGGATAAGAGCAATTTTCCTTTGGTTTACAGTTTTTTCTGCATTGACACAAGCTATGAAGAATTGAACGTTACATATAATAGTATGTTTGAAGGGAGTAATTTAACACCTCGTTGCTGTCTTTTCTGTTCTAAACTAAACCCTATGGGGAAAAAAAAGAATGGAGCAGGAAAATATTCAGTGGAGAAAAAACATATTTTGAAAATCTCTTATTTTTGTACATGATTGCTCGAAGACTCATTATCCAAAGTGCACGGTACCCTGCAGTCTCACACATTAGAAACTAAAAAGCTGTCCAGCCTCCATTTCTGTTATGCTGCGTTTTACGGATAGTTGCCTGTTTTGGCCCAATTAGGTGCTCTGGCTCAGGTACATAGCAGACGTGTACCTTACAAAAAGGTAAGAGCTTTCAAGTGCAAATTGATCCACTAACGTTTGTCATGTATGTGTTAGACCCATCTGAACCCATTTTGTACAACAGGTCTGAGACAAAGGCTTAATTTGCACCAAATATTTGTTGTACTTCCAGGTAGATAATGATGTTTTTGGACAGTCTGTGGGAGTCATTTGGGCTGCTACTCATGGCCCAAAATGATGGTTCGAGTTCTTATTATATTTCCAAGAAACTCCTTCATTGTCAATTTAGCAGAGCAGCTGTGTACTTTTCCTCCAGATACCTGTGACTAAAGTACTGTGATATGGTCACCTGCACTCAATCAAGAATTGTAAGGTGTTCAGGCCAATTGCCCTTGTGTCAGTGTTATCAAAAATTGTGTCAGCAGAGGGAATCCAACAGGCAATGAAAAACTGAACTGTTGCCCACGAACCTTAAAAATATGACACTTGAAACGGCACCAGTTGGAGATTGAGGGCTTTGGAATCGAGACCTCGGTGACGAATGCGGTCCTAGTAAGGGAACCAAGGCTCATTTAAAATATTGCAGCATTCTTATCATGCAAGAAGCCGTAGCAAACGAGCCCACAACTTCACAACAAATGTTTAATGGGAGCATTAACACTCACACGGGTGGCTGCTGTCATTGCTGCTGGAGTACATCACTGTAGACCAATTCCATTTCTACCAAAGCTGAATACAAATGGCATGCTTATGGGGTTGTTTGAAGAATGAAGGTATTTCAGATGATTTAGAGGACTTGGAAAACACCCTGCATAGCCTTATATTTCCAATGTGCTATTGAAGGTATCTTATTTTGACATGCAAAACGTGTCTTAAATGCCCCCCTCTAGCTCCATTTGTTCATTTATTTGTTATAGGTCTGTTCTATAATAGTCAAAATCCTGTGTAGAATCTCACTGTTTGTGCTTTTATCAGTGTTGTGTGGTTTCATACCCTGTTATCTTCGAATAGCGTTTTTGCTGTTTGTCCAGCATGCCCCCACCGAGCCACTAATCTTATGTGACGTAGCTCCCATTATCGCCTTTGTTATCCACATTTTGTGAATTTCAATAGATGCAATAGTTGGTTCAAGCCAATGGCTATGGCTCTAGTAGTCTGTTTCTCTTAAGCGTGTATCTCTACAATTCTTCCAGCCCATTTTCTATGCATATAACTTCCCCTCTGACTTCATAAAAACAGTCATCAGAGACCCCTTGCGAGCCATTTGTGGTTGCTGTGATTGCCACACAGCTAGGCCAGAGGAATTCATTTTGCTGTTCCTTTTTTTGCATGCTGTCATTTGGATTTACTTTCATTCTTTACTTTTTCCTGTAGTCCTGTGCCACATCAGGAAACCGCAGACAAAGGCGGCTTGCATCTTTCTTGATGGTGCCACATACGGACTGCTGAAGCTGTTAATACACACTAGAATGGCCTCCCCGCAGGAGTCTGTGTTTTCAGTGATATTTCTATTGTTGAGGTCAAACACATCTTGTCATGTACGCTACGAAGCATCCTGGGGTTTTTCCTGTCGTCTGATGCAGATCCATATCAGTTCTCTCAGCAGCAAGACTGAATATTTAAACATGAAATATGCTGTAATTACATGGTACCTGCACCTTGAAATGAAATTTTATTTCACTGCAACTATATCTGCTCATGTTTGCATATCTTGATGCTGTACTTCACATGTATCATATCAAAGTGTCTATGAAGCATCTATCTGTGAATCACAGTGGATTAAAGCTAGAAAAGCTGCTAAAAACCCCTTAAAATGCTCACGTTTTTCTGGTTGAACACATGAAAAGCTCACATACGGGCGCATGGGGTTTTCAGATATTCCTCACGTTGAATGTCAAACATCTCTTTCAAAAACATCAGGTTATGCAAACGAGAGATTTTAAGCCTTCAGAGAAATGAAGCCAATGTGGAGGTGCCAAAAATTGCATTTCCTCTAATAACTACTCCAGTCTAGCACTAAAGGTCTCTTTAGTTAATTTACCCTTGAAGAGAGTTGTGTGTTGGAATTTTTTTTTATTTTTTTTTGTCCAACTCCCTGTTTTGTGTATACTGGACGTCTCGAGGTTTGTGGTGTTGGCAAGGCTTTTGGAGCATTATTAATGCAGTTGTTCAACATACAACATGGCTAGATATGTGAAGAAGTCTGTGTTCCATTGTTGGCTTCTCTTGTGTTTTATTTTAGTGTTACCGTTTAGCAATTAGCATGTTTCTTATGCCTTTTTTCCACTACTTGGCTCTGCTTGACTTGACTCAACCCCACTTGGTTTTTAGGATTTTCCATTAGGTGGTAGTACGCCCGTGCACTGCCCGTGCACTACCCGTGCACTGCTTTTTTGGGGGGGGGTCCTGAAATGCGTGGAATTCCCAAAATTAGAGAGGGGATAGCCTATGCGTGTGAAACAGGAAAACGCCACTGTTTAATTTATTTATTTCAACAAAGTAACTGTTTTTAATGATCACATGTTAAAGCAGAAACTGTAAAGGAGTTTTGTATTTTGAATACGTAACGCTGGTACATGTATTCCGTTACTCCCCAACACTGCCCACAGCCTTTCTTTGGCTCTCTTCTTTTACTCTGACTCTGTCTTGTCTTTATTTCCCATACAAATGACTTTATGGGACGTTCAGGCTGTTTTGCTATAACGATTCCATCCACACTGAGGTGGTACTCAGTTTTAATGGAAAATGACTGAAACCAAGCAGAGTCAGGTGGACCTGAGCCAAGTAGCTACTGAAGGAAAAGAGGCATTAGTGCGTTCATCCATACAATCTGTGGATGCAGCTTGCTAAACGATCTTGCAAGAGGAAGCTGATAGTTTGACAAAAATGTATCCCTTGAGCCTAAAACACAAAACAAAAAACCCAAAAGAAAGCAAAAAAAGATCCGTGCAGTCAAAATGCTAAAATCAATGCTTGAAATTGGGGGTGACAAACCATCTTCAAGTTACAGTCTTTATATTGTGTCACCTGAGTATATTCGAGGGACAGCTCAGGTTGAGCTGTTGAGAGACACTGTTAGAGAGGGAAGGTTGATGTTGTTTGGCTGTGCAGAGGAGGGACAGTGAATATATTGGAAAAGATTATTGAAGATGGAGCTGCCAGGCAGGAGGAAAAGAAAAAGACCACAATGAGGTTCATGGATGTAGTGAAGGAAGGTTGGTTTGATAAAAGACGATGCTGGGGAGGCAGAATACCTGCTGTGGTGACCCCTACAGGAAGCAGCTGAAAGAAGAAGGAGAAGAAGAAGAGACAGACACTGTGTCATTACTGTTTGCATGATGCTCAGTGCCTCTTAATCATTTCATTATTAAAAAAAAAAAAAGACTGACAGTTTATTCTTTACTTTGAATCCACATGTGGACGTGTTGGTTTGTCAGGAAACATTTCATGTGTTACAGAGGTTAGGGCTTTACAACTCTGACCATATAAGCCTATTATTGCTGGCACGAGTGGCCTTAACCCTGAATGACAAGACATTGAAACATCACCGTGACTTGCTATAAAGCAACCTGGACACCTGCCACAAACAAAACAAAACCAGTGCCAATAACTGTCTGCAGCAAAACTAGCGGGCTTTACTTGAAAGAGACTAGACAGGCATCAACAGGATTTACAAGAACTCATCTTGTTTTTGACTAATGCCAGCGCGAACAAAGGATATCAGGTTGAAGGCTGTGTTTGTCCTGACCTTGGTCTTGTTTGTTTACATTCATAATGAAATGCTGCCATAATGAATTAGATGGTGTTTACAAAGGCCTGCCGCAGTTCTGTTGCTTGTTAGGCATCTCAAACAGTAAGACCAGATCACGATGATAATCTCTATTATTAGTCTTTTCAATAACTCCTCTCAGTCCAACTATCACTCACTCTTATCACTTATTTTCCTCCTTCTCTTGCTGACGCTCCTTTATATAAACCTCTAAACCTTCTCTCACCTCCTTAACTCTCATTTTCCTTTCTGTTGCAGTCTCTTCATCCCAGAGTCCTTCACTTCTGCAAAGTGACACATTCTGAACCTTCACACACACAAAGTCTCTTGGCCTGCAGTGGGCCTCTGCCACAGTGCAGCAGAATTGCTCACTGGCTGCATTATCCAGCAACATGCTCTAAAAAAGGAAAGAAAGTGTAATCGGGCGAGCAGCCCGTGTGCACCGAAGCTGCAGCTTGTACGATTGTATCAGTGACTCTAATAAGAACAGACAATATTCTTCTGAGGGGGAAAAAATATCAACCTTATTTTCAGGTACAGACTCGGGAAGGTAAACTTTCACTGACCTGACCCGAGAGTTGAGAAACTCCTTGACAGAGACAGAGTGAGTTTTATTGTCTCATTGGGTTTTTCCTCTGCCTTTAAATGAATAAGTAACTGAGAGTGGAGTCTCAGTGTCTGCTGTGGAGTTAACTCGCTTACAGTCTAACAGCAGCAGAAAACTACATGTCCTGAAGCTGCACTGTCAGTATCCAATTCACAGAGGTGCACAGGATGAAAGCTCCATGACATTCAGACCATAGAGATTACTGAGATTGTTTCCATGTTCTAGTTTTCCAGTTCGGCATCTTTTTGCATGAGGTTGCTTTTAAAAGTGATAGAAAGCAGAAGGCCTTTGCTTTGATCAAGGGCGCTGTTTTGATTTTAGCTTTCCTCAAACTTTACAAGGTTGTTCAGTTTGTTTTTTAATAAACTTAGGGGACATGAGGGTCAGTATTAAAAAGGAATAATTAAAATTGGCAAAGCAGAAGCTGACACATTTGGACCTTTTGTGGATTGTATGAGTCAAACTCCAAAAGCGCAGGATTTTTCATATCCCACTAGCATCCTTTTGTTAGCACCTTCTCTTAAAATTACTTTGCTGACTGTGTCATGATTGAAGAGAACATCATCAGTGCTTGTTTTCTAAGGCTTTACAAAGCTCCTTCTGAGCCACAGACGATGTTTTATAAAGATTCATGATGAAGTTCTATTCCTAAGAAATTAGCCGATAATGAAATCTTGTCCCAAAAATGTTTCCGGTAAATTTAGAGAGTATTTACATTTTTTATGATTATTTATAATAATTCATCATGACGTTTTAATATAGTTGGTTAGATTTCTGCTAAGATCAAGGCTCATCAGACTAGACAACATTTTTCCAATCTTCTATTATGTGGTCTTCTCCTACTCTAGCCCATCTGCTTAAAGGGTCATAATGTTGTGTATTCCTCTTCTGCAGACCTCGGGTTACTGTTGCCTTCCTGTTGGCCATTCTCCTCCGACATCAGTAAGGCCAAACAACTGCTTCTCAATGGATAGTTTCCATTTTTTGAGACTATTCTCGGTAAACCCTAGAGATGGTTAGGTGAGAAAGTCTCAGCAGATCATCACTTTCTGCAATACTGAGCACATCTCTGGCACCAGCAACCATGCCACTTGCAAAACCACTTACATTACCTTTCTTCCCCATTCTGATTCACAATTTTAACTTCAGCAGATCATCTTGACAATGTCTCCATGCCTAAAGACATGAAACTGTTCTAACCTGCTTGGGTGATTAGATGTTTATGTTAACAAGCCTTTTTAAAACGTGTACCTTATCAGCCATTGAGTATAGACATACTGTTCTAATGATGTACTGATGGATTCTTATTGAAAACATGGCAAACACTTTTTCTATTCTTAGATGATGTTAGTCAGACAAAGATGTCCTTAATATGGTCCTCTCAAGCACAAGCCAGGAGTGTGCCAGCCAATCAGAACAAAGTTTGCTCAGTCTGAACTGGCTACAGTAAAACCAGGTTGTCGTATTGTAGTTTTAATAGTTTCAGCTTTAAAAAATTATGTTTTTGTAATTCCCCGGAGAGTACACATATAGTTTTACATATACTAATGTTATCATTCTCCCCAAATCTTTGTCGCCTTTACCTGTCAAGTACCAAGTACAAGAATTCATGGCTGCTCGGCCACATTAACTGTGATAGCTGTTAATATTTTCATTCATTTCAAAGTCATAAATTCAACCGACCATAGTCACTAAAGTGATAAATCCATGACCCAAGCTTAATCAAAGTAAAAGAAGTTCATGAGGTGAAGTTATAGTTGCTTGGATGAACAACTTCATGCAGACATCTCCAATGACCCATGAGAGCCTAATGGGAGGCCCTTTTGTTTCTAAACATCATATAACCTGTCAGTGCTGAAGTGATGGGCTGTGGAGAGGAAGTGCGCTAAGATGAATGAATAATCATACCGAGCAGGTGGGACAGGTCTTAAGGTACACGTATTACGGTACAATATAATGCATTTTTATGTTAAAGTAGTCGATTCAAAGTGTTTATGAGACCTCTGGATAGAAGCGCTTAGCTTCTATTAATGGACAGGTTATATACTTTGTCGTTGGCTGACAGGCCAAAGCCTCTCCTGAATCTTAAATCTTCAGATAGTTAAGGCAAAGCAAAGATTAAGCAGAGGAGTGCTTTTTAAGCGTAAACTGGCAGATTGTCAAGCCTGCTGTGGGAAGTTGGGTAACTCATACATCTTGTTGTAGAGCAGATTGCACTCGGTGGGGGATGCACCTGGCATGCTTAACCTCACTGCCCAGGGCTCCTGTGAAATAAAAAGGGCATCGGTCCAAAACTCTGCTTCGTGGTGCTTATCATTCCTTCCCCGCTGGCTCCGAGGACTTTTTACTCATCGCCACTGCATCAGAACAGATAATGTGATGGATTTGTACGGAGTGGTGCTGAGTTTCTCATCGGAGTTGTGTCAAATTATAAAACGAGCAGACCCCTTAAGAACAGAAGGCAGAAATTGAGACATAGCATCATGACACAGGACTGAGCATAACTTAGCAGTGAGCAGATGCTCAGTTTGAAGAAGTGACAAGTTATGATTGGTGATGCTTTAGTCTTTTTTCTGATGTTCTTCATCTTTTTGGCAGCCTTTTTGGACAGAAGAAGTCTTACAAAACATTCTCAAACTCCACAACTATCTTAAACTTTTGCACTTTCTTCCTCCCAAGGTGAAAGGGGTCCTTCAATACATCCATCCATCTTCTTTCATTTATTCAGTTCAGGGTCCCAGCTGCTAGAGGCTGGGCACACCCTGGACAGGCCACCAATCTGTCACAGGGCTAACAGGTAGAGACAGACAACCACTGATCCTCATATTCCGCTTTAGCCTAAATTTTGACACTTCAACCTGAATTACTGAGGTCAGGAAGAACAAAAGCCCATAAACACTGGTGTGGCAGATGAGGAGGTGGAAGGTACAATAAGACAACCTCCAACATTTCCTTGGTTACTATGGTTATGTGTCCTCCGTTATCACAGTTGTGCAATGAGAACTTTTTCCTGAAACGTCTGTTTCTATGTCAGATGTTGAGGGACTCCTACTGAACTCTGTCAGACTAACCTGCATGTTGAAAAGTGACACTAAATTGACTGATTGGCCTGGATTTACTAAATGGGACAAAATAGTGTGTGAGAAGGTGATTTACAAAAGAGTCAAGGTCTGCAAACTAAGACATGATATTGAACTAGTAGGGCAGGTGGAGCTTGTTTAATGTAATCGTTAAAGCATATTAATATAGGTTAGACATTATAGGTCTAGGCAGGCAGACCAGGCAGTATGGCAGACAGAGTCATTATAATGCAAACAGGCTTTATTAATGAATGAAGTGAAAACCTTTTTGCGCTGTCTATGGTCCTGAAATTATAACGTTTCCTTTAAAAGGTTTTATTAAAATAAAAATAAAATTGTGGTTTTTAAAAGTATATCAACATAAATACACTGAAAAACAATCAAACCAATTCAAAACATCAAAAGAAAAATGGAGTCTGTTAGGACTTTCCAAGCAAGACTTCTGTCCAAGGGCTATTTATTACAGAATACGGTCTAAAGTCAATGTTGTCGCGCCTCCGTTCTCTCGATTCTTCAGAGATGTGAAAGTCCTACCACAGAAACCACAGTAGAAAAGACCCTGATACCAAAAAGGGATTGGTGTTGCGTGACTCATTTTAGTTGGTGGTTTTAGGTTATCTCTAAGTTAACTGAGCACATTTAGAATTAGGTAGCGTGGTAATGTAAGTCTTTAACACAGTTTGCTGTGGAATTCCAAATAAATTGACATGAAAGAATAAATGTGTAACGCTTCCTTGGACATGTTCTTCAGTCTCTGCGGTGTCTCCTCCAGGCAGAAATAACTGACATGATATTAAGCGTAAAAACAAAATTCTGAATTTATTACAATAAGCAATAAATTGTTTGCTGTAAACATTAATAAATCAGTTTGCAGCCTCCCTTTTTTTTTAAGAAAGGGAAGCCTGTAGAAATACACTTGATTGTTTACACTTGATTGATTGTCTTCCGTTTTCATGGTAGCTCAAATATTGCTTTAATTTCACAGATGTCATTTACAAATTCAGTAAATTCATTTATAACTTTATTCTTTTTGTGATTGTTTGTGGTGTGAGTTGAACCGCTTAATTTCTATTGTGTAGTGTGTAGGGTTTTCTTTGTACTTTTTTAAAATCTTTGGACAGCAGGAAAAACAGTTATTGCTGCCATAACAAATGATGAGGATCTAAAGAAAGAATGGGGAATATCTGAAGACTCAGACTGACAATAGTCATACTCAGTTCATACTTCATAAGCCTCCAATGTCCTGTGTTCTGGATTCTAAGCCCCACTGCTCAGTCTGATTCAGTTTTAATTTAACTCTGTACATGTTTCTTTCTTTCCAAGGAGCACTAGAGACAGCGATGCGGACGACGAAGACGACGATCGCCGGGTGAGTCGAGGCTGCACCCTGCAGTACCAGCGGGCCCTGGTCAAGGTGCTCACACAGTTCCACACCACCTCCACGGAGGGCACCGACCAGGTTATCACCATGCTGGGACCCGACTGGCAGGTGGATGTCACGGACCTGGTGCAGGACTCCCTGAAGGTGGCTGATCCCAGGATTGCGGAGTTGGTGGACAGGACGGTCCTGGTGGGCCTGGAGCTGGGATCCACTGTGCTGAAGGTACACTCCTTTAGACACCCAGAGTGAGCAGTCACATTAATCATCAGTGAACATTTAGGAGCCTTGTAAATGACAGATGCATGCATTAGCTTAAAAGATGAGGAGAAAAGCACATTACTCTTTACAGTACTCTTACAGCAGCGAGCAGAAGGCTAGTTCTTTTGAAGACTGTTAGCACTTTGATTAAAGGATAATGCTAGGCTTCATTTCCATATTTTAGGCCATCGTCTCTGTTTAATCTATTAACACAGTGCCAACAAAGTCAGACAGAAGAGGAAAAACAGACCGGTAATGTCCGTAAGAATCCCTCATTATTAAGGCAAACTCAGTGCATGCACATCCAAAGAAGCTGTGGTTGATAGTTAAACCCAGAAGACAGACGATAAGCGGTGATGGAGGGTTGCTACGTACAATTCGGGAGTAATTTCGCAGCTCATCTTTGTTTTCACTTCTTCCTCAAAACCCTTGTTTGTCGGTTTGATTGCTTCTTTTTCGTCATGCCGTGTTCCCTAAATCTCAGCAATAAATTTGACTGCGGTTTAATAACATGGAACATAACACTGAAGTTGTCATAAACAAGATTTATCCTTGAAGTTTATAGCCTCCAGTCCTTTCACAACCGTGCCGCTTTTTACCCTTTTTCTCTTTCCTTTTCACTTGTTGTCGATTGTGAAACAAAAGCCCATCAGTCTGTCTGTAAGTGTATGCCGCTGGTGATGTCCGCTTCTCTCAAGCAAAAGAGCTGCTTGACATAAAGTGCATGTAAATGCGTCAACCGAGACAGGTTCAGAAGTCCTTATAAAGAAAGCGGCACAAGTTATTACTCCTGGGCTGTGATTTACGATCACTTCGCTGGTCATTTATGGGGACAGAGAGAAGTAACGGTTGGTGAGAGTTTTGCTCACCATGAAAGATCACAGTTTCAGCCTGTCAGGGGAAAGAATAGTTGCCTGATGGATGCATCTGATGGTGGTGAAATAGGGAGAGAAGATATGATTTGCTAATCCATCATTTTAAATGAGCAGTAGATCATTTGTAATCTGTTGATGGGTATGAATAATTATATATCAATTTAGCACCAGATGTAACTTGCCACACTGACTCAAAGCAATTGTACTAAATAAATAAATAAAGTTTTAAGAGAACTTGTCATCATTCATTTTAAAAGTTTAAAAAAAACGGTACTGAATCCAGGATCGTGTCATTTAGCAAATATCCAGAAGTCAACATGATGTCACAGCTTTGCTTGCAGCTCTAAAGTTGCACTTAAACTGAGCACACGTGCTCATGTCAGTGTGCTTACTGTATTTTGTGATTATCATTATACTCGAAATACTACTGACACACATGGAAATGCTGTTTGCAGCTATTTCTTACACATTTAAAATAAGTCAGATTTGGTCCAGTGTTGTCATGGGAAAACAAAAAGTTGTGTTTGCACCAAGTTGCATGATCATTCATCCAAGAATCATGGAGACAAATGAATGCATTGTCAATCCAAGGTTCTGTCACACTAGTGTATAAAAATAGGACAGCAACCTTCTTGCAACTAGAAGGACAAATGGGCGGTTTACCCTCTTCACTCTCTGGGTAACTACTCTGGTTGGCAACTAGTGGGAGGCAACCGGCCAAACAATAGTGTTCTAATGCAGACTTAGTAAGTCACATGATATAGTGCGGCAACGTCTCGCAATGGCTGATTGTGACCTACATTTGCTTTAGAAAACGAGATCTTGACCCAACTGGTCATGTTCTCATATAAATGCAAGGTTGCCCAATGTCTATATCATTTTGCAGTTGAATTGCCCTCCTGTAGTGACGATGTCACTATTCGTGGAGGATTTTTTGAATCTTTTTGAATGTAAGCACAGTTTTAATTGACCTCAGATCAGCAGGCAGAACAGGACCAAAAACATAGATGTAATCCTGGGAACAGTTCAAAGATCTGCGCTTTATAAACAGTGAGCGCTAATCATTTCTGTGCATGACGATTACAAGAAATTAGTGATTTTCTGCGATTTATCAGTTAGTTCTGACTTGATCCCATTTAGTCACAAAGTGGTAGCAAGCGGATTCCATTTTCTTACCATCTTGATGCACTGAAGTTGCTTTGAAGATGGCAACCTGGTCCCCGTTTTCCAAGCAACCATTTCAAAGACAACAAGACTGCAAGTGGCACCCGAAAAATTACGTTACCATAAACAGAGTGATTTTCTGTGGGTTTACAGGTGTTCGTTATTCCCCGTTTACTTTGCTGTAAGTTTGATCTTCAAGCAGGATGTTAGTTCTTCATCATTACTATTATTAAGTCAAATGATGAGTAACCACTCAGACAAAATTAAAACTCCAGCTGCTTTGAGAGTCCGCCTCCTGCCCCTGCAGCTCAGTCCCTGTAGGTGTTAATGAACAACTGCAAAATGGAAGGAAACTTAATGGAAAAGTGCGACGTAAAAGCAACTTGGAGGAAACAGAAATTAGATCTCTGGGCACCAGCTGTTCAGTAAGACAGACCGACAGCTTACAAAACTCAAACTACAAAGAAGTTTTGAGATCAGAGCATGTTTTACTTAGAAGAGTTTCTGAAAATGAACTTCATATATCTCAACAATGGTCTTCTTGCTGAATTTTTCAGTCTGTCAGAGGCTCAAATTATCTTTGAGTCTTATGAGGCTGATTCAAATTGTTCACCAGCTCATGAATAGGAATAAAGAGAGGAAGCAGCTCTTCACCATTTAGTGCAATAT
Source organism: Hemichromis elongatus (assembly GCA_015108515.1). Classification (NCBI taxonomy): domain Eukaryota; kingdom Metazoa; phylum Chordata; class Actinopteri; order Cichliformes; family Cichlidae; genus Hemichromis; species Hemichromis elongatus. Next base: position 32,052 of record VUQR01036807.1, read on the forward strand.
TTCAGACAGTCATTTGATTTCAGTCTTTTTGTGCTGGCAGTTGATGATTATTGCATGAATTAAGCCCTTCTGTGTTACATCTGACAGGTCTCTGCTAGGACAGGGAAAAGGGAAAAAAAAAACCTGCCCTTCAAGAGGTTAAACTATAAATGTAACAGATGCTGTTTTTTGTGTAAATTTTTCCTTTATGATCTGAGATCAACATGCAAAACAATGACTTTCGATCCGCTAAACCTGTGGGGAGCTGGTGGGGATGGGGTTTAATCCAGAGGATTACTGAACAATAGCTGCTTCCTAAAGTCAAAAGTCAGACTTGGACAAAATTCAGCGTTCATCCTCAGATACAACATTACTCATTAAATATGTGCAAACACGCAATCACCCGGCGACAGACGGCAAACTAGAAATAAAATTGAGTCTACTCTAAAGGAATTTTAATCACTATTTATAATGTATAAATAATAGCGTACCTTAACAATGGGAAAACTTTCACCGAATAATTAAATGGATTTAGCGGGGCAAATGGTGGCATACATTGGAAAGGAACCCAACTGGAGTTACTCAGATCTATATTCATTTGTCCTTATGTGTTTGTCACAGTGTTCCAATGCAATCACATCTTTTGTGAAAAGTAGACAGATGTAAATAATTTAGTGGAGCTCCACAGGGAAAAGGATAAAACATGTATTAAAGTGTTCGACTGTTCAAGAACTGCTGAAATATGCAGGAATATCGGCACTCGTATCACATGAAAGCAAACCTGCTTACAAACCTGTAGCTGAAAATGCATTCACGAGGGCGTGATTGTAAGGAAATGTATTATAAGTCCCAACCTCAATCTCGAGACGTGAGATGCGCAAGAGCAACGTCTCGTGACTTAGGACATTTGTCATGTGTCATTTCCCCCTCCCATCTCTTATCTGTATACTTTAATCTGTCCAATAAAATTGAAGATGCCCCTTGAGAAGGTAATTTTACTTGCGTGACTATCAGGGATAGTGGGCAGCGCGCTCTGCTGCGAAGCTCTGTAGCCGTCGAGGGAACCCTTCCCTCATAGGAGGAGGAGCAGAGGTTTATTCTGCAGCTGTTGCACCCACTTACTGAGAGTGTGGGAAGCTGTGTAATTGCCCGAAAGTTTACATGACAGTAAAAGTTGCAAGCGGAGAGGTCATGTTTAACTTTTTTTCCACAGCGCTTCAAGAGGTATTACATTTGTATTTCATCAGTTCATCCTCTTGGAAGAGAAACACTTTATGTTTTGCGCAAACAAGCATAAAGAGGCAAAAACATCTCGCCGCTCTTCAGTGTTAATTACCCTGATGGAAGGCATAATGAAAAATGCCCATCATGTCTGCGAGATGAGGGCGAGAGCTCGGAGAAGTCGGAGTGCAGCCAGACTAAATTGACCTGTCGTGCGAGTCCATAAAAAATTAA
>VUQR01036807.1:43601-56662 GCA_015108515.1 Hemichromis elongatus
ATTGTATTTTTTTTTATATATATATATATATATATATATATATATATATATATATATATATATATATATATATATATATATATATATATATATATATATATATATATATATATTTGGGTTCATAAACATGAACTGATATGCGGAAGAGGAACAGCTGTTAGTCCATACTGCATATTCAGGCTAAACCCTGAAAACTGTTAGCAGCCAGATAAAGATTTTTTTTTTTTTTTAACTTTTTCCACTTTGACTCTATATTTATGTCAGTCATATCCATTATTAGGACAACAGAAAGCTGGACACCAAGTGAGCTGATAGAGAACCGTAAGACTGAAAGGGCTGAGTCTAGCTGGTTGGCAGAGTAAAAGTCAACAAATAGCAGATTACTTCATTTTCTAAGATGGATAAAATTATAAATACTCAAATCCTTCCAGAATAAATTTTCCAAGTTTAATTGGATGGACTTTAACCTTTGTGAGTGGGCTGTCCAAGTAAATTCTGCCTGTGGGAAACTGAGTGTTAGCCCGACCTGAGCCCTGAACCTGCAGACCGGTGAATGTTAATATCCTAAGAATCCACAATGTTAATTCCACAACCTAACAGCAACTAAACATAATATGATAAAAATGATTGCCTTCCTTGACATAAAGGCACATTAATTAAGTATTCATACTGTATAGTTCAATTTCCCATAATAGTTCAGTGCAAGGTGGTGAGAAATATCTGATAATAGACGGGCCTGCAGATCACAGATCAGATCAGTCGGCGTATGCTCGTTGAGATGAAACAGTTGAATTTAGAGGAGCCCCTCAGAGGCTGCCATTATCAGGAATGAGCAGAATTGAACCAAGAGGCAAAACCTTCCAGACCATACAGTGATGGAGGATGTTCACAGAGTCTCCGGAGACTAACTGACATCGTTTTTCAACGAGCCTTTGAGCCTCGGGCTGCCCGAGACGCTCGGTCGGGGAATTCCACAGTTGAGAGGATCAGAGAGCAATGTCCTCATGAAAATCTGCCCCGAGTAGCTGGTGTGGATCCAGAACAAACAGTAGACCTAACTTTGCAGTGAAGTAAAATGTATAGATGACAGTAAGGCAACGCTTTTAAGCTTGTAATAAAACAGCAATGATGGTAGTTTTTAGCATAGATAGCAGCAGTGGGGGCTAATGGTCACATACAGCTTATGGACTACAGACCACTGGGATCGGGTGTCCTCACCTACAGATAACCAGAACCTTGCATGTTATTTGTTTGCCTGAACAGATGCAGTCAGACATAAAATACAACATGAGAAAAAAACAGTAAATCTCAAGGGTCATTAGCTGGGAAGGATGGTTTTCCTCTTCACACACTTTGCATAATTCACCTTTCTTTAAATGCTGTGCCGAGATCTGGATGGGATTGGGATTGCCAAATGGTGCGAGAGATCAGATGGAGGCAAACTACCACTGCTGCTTTGTGTGTGAGAGAAATGAGAAGCTTGTTAATTTCCTCGTCACTCCACTCATGTCTCTTTCCACCCTCACTTCTTCTGCTCGTCATTTCATTTCGCAGCCTACTCTCATTATCTTTTTAGCCCTCAGCTCATTTCATCATGTCCGCCATCATACCGTATCTCACTTCCCGCACTCGCTGTGTCTGTCGCTGTCTCTTCAGAGCAGATTAGTAGCCATCAAACCACGCGGCGATGCTGTCTCACGGCCCCGCGTGGTTCGAGGCAGATCTCATGTAAAATCTTTGAGTTGAACTTCCTCCATTTGCTCTTTTTAGCCACTACTCAACTGCTGATACAACACACACGCGATCACCTGTTGTGTCAACACAGGCACCAACATCTGTATACACAGGATCAATGCCTAAACTGACAAGCAGCAGTGATGAATTGCTCTACTCTTTGCTTTGACCTCCTCGACCTTAGCTGGCAAACAGCACATTGTTAGGTACTGTGTGCTTTAAGCTCTGATGTGCTGTGACTCTCGGCTGCAGTCCACAACAATACAGTTTCAGCCACCATCAGAAGCTTGACATTTACCTCATTACTCTTAAACTCTCTAGCGATCGATCCCCTTTAATAAACGAGGGTAGAATGTGGTAAAACCAAAACATCTGTTAATTTGGATCTAAATGCATCGAATGTCTGCATATTTAATGTTTAGAAAAACATCTAGAACTGAACTGATATTTCATGCCTTGAAAAGCATGGAAGAGTCTAGACATATCGTTTAAATCTCTGTAAATTTTGTTTGAGAAGTCATTCGATTAACCTCTAGCTGGGAGCTGTTTCTACAGAAGTTAGAGGCTTTGTTTTCTGCACAGCTGTGGTTGGCACGATGCTCTGTTTTTCTTTAAGGTATAATGAGTGAAATGTTGTAAATGCCAGAGGTCAGACAATGCTTCACTGTTAGCCTGACCTGAAGATGAAGCAAAGCAATAAATGAAAAACTTTTGCTTGTGGAGAAGGACCGAAGTTGTCCTTTTTTTAAAAAAAACAAACAAAACTTGGCAGTGAACACAACAACAAAAGTACTGTATTTCAACTGAAAGTATCTTTTTGTGCAATCAGCAAATAGTTGTTTTTTTTTTAGACTTGGACACATGAACAAGACAACTTAAACAAGAAAGGGGCCGTGAAGCACATGGTTAACGCTTCATATTAAACTGAAGCGTCAGGCTTTTTCCAAATCTAAGTAGTTCTGGCAGCTAAAGTAGCTCAATTTTACTGCTCTTCATATCCATCAGCACAAATGAATAAATATCACTCAGACAGTGTGGCAGGTGTTTTTCACATGATTAAAAAAATGATCTTTTGTGTCCATGAACAGAAACGAGTTGGGTTTTGTGACTGTTTTTAAGGCTGCTGTCATGCTCTGCTGTGCACAGTAGTGCTGGGGCTGAACTGGTCCTTTTAATTACTACAAGTATGTCATGAAATTAAAAAGCATGTGTGAATATAGGAACATAGCACCTAGTTTGATTTTTCTGTTAACCTCACCTAAGTCTTCTTAATATTTCAGACTTTTAGACATTAGAAAAAAATGAAAGTAAATCTGGGAAAACTCTTCCTCCTTGATCTTCTGACCATGTGTCAAGGATCTTCATAAAGGCAGTTATAGTCGGGCTGCCCAGAAGACAAACCTTTCTCACTTTGGAGAAGCAGTTGTGTAAGCTCCCCTTCCCTCTCATCTTTGGGACCTTTACAGTTTTAGTCTTGTTAATTCTTTTAAAGCTGAATCATTACACAGTCTTGAAATCTACTCTACATTCATTTATCTGTGGTGTTACGGTTCACTGTAGATAGTTGCCAGATGGTTTTACCTCGAGTAGAGAACAAAAGACAAGAGAACTTTTTTAGCTCACATTGGTCAGTTGGGTTCGTGATGATCCAGCCAGCTATGCATGCAGAAGCGTATGCAATCATGGATAAATTTTACATTCCCTTTTTTGATATTCTTTCTTCTTTTTTAACTTCTACTTCATAGCACGCTTCTGTTCACACAAGATAAACAAGATAAAGGAAAAGTAGAGGATTGAGCGATAAAGTGTTTTTTCATAGGAATTCTGTATTCACAGTTGATTTTAAGACATGTGGAAAGGGAGGGCAAGCACGCTCAGTATCAAGGTTCTCAGACACAATGCAGTCACGTCAGTTCGACGTAGCATAACATTCAGCTTTGATACATGTGGCAATAAGTCATCAGAGGTGTGAGAGCTGAAGGAGCGAGGAAGGTTTATTATCCCTGTCTTCACAGCCAGAAGCTTCACTGAACCTCGAGATTTACTGGATCACACAGATGTCCTGAAAGTTCCTGTACTGACTGTGCAGATCATCAGTATCCAGGGGCTGTCCTCTTCAGACACTTTTTGCCCCAAATACGAGACAGTAGATTAGATTTGAAAGGGTGAGCAATGGTGTAATCGAAGAAGAGACAATTGGTGTGTGTTTGCGCTTTATGCAGGAACAGCTAAAAGGTGGGTTGTTGGCCCTAATGTTAGTTTCCCATTTTTGGCAGAAAGGCCTCAGCTGTGCAGCAGCTTTTAAGACTTTCATCTAATGTGCATGTGACATTTAACAGCTTTCTGTGTCGAACCATACAGCCGTGTCTTCTGCCTGCATAACTGCTAAGATGCTAAGTGCATGCAGCTACTATATAACCTGCTACTTACGCTTACCATTACAAGTCTATAAAACATAGCTAGGTGAAGTGCTCTGTTTGTACCTACATGGTATCTAAGAATAGTCAGCTATTTTCTAACCGTAAGAGGTCAAAGTAGTAATTGCTACATGCTTGAAAATGGTATGTTGGTGGTAAAAATAACAACGCTAACAGGACGTAGCTCGCTAACAGATTTTTATGAGGTATGGTGTTACGTGCATTCTGGTAATGTTTGAATTTTGGTGTTAAATTGTCATCGCCCCTTCAGTGAAGACAAATTGAGAATCACATAAACTGTGGCAGCTAGTGCAACAAAATCATCCAAAATGCTGTAGTGTCTGTCTAAATCTAAGCACCGCACTAAGTGTGTCAGCTACATGGAGTAATAAATGCTAAAGAGAATATGTTAATTTAAAAACTGGGATTGTTTTTGACTTTCAAAACTGCACCTGAACGTTTAGTTTGAAGCTAAAACACTCTGCTTTTCTGCTAATGTACTCCACAGCAGGGAGAATGTCATACAGCATAAAATAAAACACTAATAAATGTCAGAAGAAATCAATTTTGACCAAATCTGAGAACCTGATATATAAATTAAAAAAAAAACTATCTTAATGTGGCATGAACATATTACTGATCCTTTTTCTTATACAAACAAGAGAAAAGGCCTCAAATGATGAGGACTCATCAGAACCATGTGATGGTGTTTCACTGAAAGCTTCCAAACAGAGCTGTAAATGCAGCCCATTTCCTGTCCTCAGCAATATAAAAGATGATACAGAATGAAAAGGGCTTAAAAATGATGCCAAACAGAACTGTAACATGACACCAAAAGCCAAATTTACATAAAAAATATAAAGCATCATAAACCCCCCAAAGTACTGAACATAATGCTGGCATTTCTATCACATCTCATACTCATTAGCGGAGTGCGACTGTGTTCACCCACTGTTTCTACAAGCTTTGTGCACTAATTAAGAAAACCTGGTGGCTGCCTGCTGGACTTGGAGCCTTCAAACTGTATGTGTGTTTTTTCCACTGTGGTGAATTTCTAAGCTGTAGCTCATCAGATTGAGGTCACTCTGCCTGATCATTACGTTAAGGTTAAGCAAACAGATTTAGGTTTGTGCCACCTGGATCAAAATGAAGGGTAAAAATAATGGCTGGTATGTTATGAGACTAGCAGTTTTGAGGCACAAATTAAAAGATATATTTAAATAAAAATCAGCTTTATTGACGATTTTCCTTCTAAATTGATCTGAGTGCAGTTTACGTATGTGCAATTTTTTTCAGTTTAAGTCGCAAAGTGCTCGTGGTTCACGATGTGTGGTTTGGCAGAATTACGATATGCGTGGCTCATTCTACCTACCCTCCTCTTTCACTTAAAAAAAATATGTTGGCACATCAATTCTAAGTAGACTGATCAATTCAATAATTTGATCTTAAATAGTACCTGTTCTGCTGATTCTCAGCTCTATATTAATATTATTAGACCCAGCTACAGCAGTTTTCAATGATTCAACCCTGTGGTGGTACTCAGCTCAGTCTCTGTCTGAGACGGGCTGTTTTAGCTCATCCCCCTACTTCTTTGGCTGTCCTTTGTAACCAGTTTGACAGCAGCTGGTGGGGCTTCTGTGCTCTGTGCTTTAAAAAATACCCCCTCTATCGTATATTCACAAATCTATCTATCTATGGTTTGCAACCTTTTGCCTTAAATTCTATTAAGATTTTACAGCGGCCCACCTTTTTTGGGAGAAACAAAATCAGGGTTGCAGTAGGTCTGTGTGTGCAGCAGCAGTTTGGGCCAGATTCATTGCCGGGGGATTGCCTCTTGACTAATTAAGCAGGTAGGCAGCGCAGACTGTGAAAGTGTCTGCACAGGATGAGCTGATGGCCATTAACACGACATCTGCCTCCACTTTAATCTCTCTTAGCGGGAGGGAGACGGATTGCAAGAGACAGAGGCAAAGAAACAGAGTTGGAAGATTGGATGGAAAGAACCAAACATTTAAATCAAGACAGCAGACATGAAACTGTGAGTGAGAGTAACAATGATGGGAGTCTAAGCAAAGGGAAGACGAGCTGTATGAAAAGAGCAACAAAAATGGAATATGGAACAGCTGAAAATATGAACGTAGCTGTGTTGGTGGGAATCATTTATTGTCAGAGTTTCTGGTCAATCTTTCTTTAATTTATTTTTCTCTTGTTAAAGCTACTGGATTTTATTCCTTTTATTTATGTGTTTTTAACACTTTTCAGCCACAAAGAAGAAAAATGTGAAGCCAAAGTTCACATTTAAAAGAAAAAAAAAACAGTTTTTTATTTGCTCATTTTTCTCTTTTCCTGTCTCTGATATCAGTTGTGCTTTCAAGTGCGTTGTGCAGACACAATCACAACCCCTGTGCTGTTGAAAAGCAGTGAATGTGTTGGTTCAGTGCAGCTGGATTAGTTTACAGTTGCTCATTTTCCAAGCAGGCACTTGCAGGATATTTGCCATGCTGAGAGTTTTTCAGTTCTTTGGAGTCCTTCGTGCTGTCAACTGTCTTCTGCAGACTGCCCAGGAAATTGAAACCTTCATTTTCCCAAAAGAGTCCAATTTTTATTTTCTGTGTCATTAAACAATTGACTGTCAGCTGGAATCACATCCTACCGCTGCAGACAACGAATCTCCTGCTGGAAACGTGTTCTCTTAGCTCCTTACATTTGTTTCTAGTGTTTGTCTGTCATACTGGTCTGATCATTTTTGCATGTGTTTTCCCAGTTTTTCCAATTCTATAAAGCTTTTCTAACCTCGACTTGCAGCTAGCAACACGTTATTACTCGTGTCTATAAACAATCAGACACCAGCTTCCTGTTTTTCAGTGATTACTTTCATTAACACTACATTCTGCAGTAAAAAGCCATGTTGGTTTTCTTCTGCTTTTTGTTTGTTTGCAGAATAACTCAGGTATTAGATCTTTGCCAAAATTCTTACCTGATCTTTCAACTTTTAGCAGTACATAGAATAATATTAGCATCTGTTGTAAAACAAAGAAACACTGAAATATGAACCTGAGGGCGAGTGGGAGTTTTTAACGGAGATGTACTGCATGTCACCCAGGTTATAGAGTAGGCGACTTTCATTGCTAACACTTGTTTGAATTAAGCTGAAAAACTGCAGCAGAACAAAAGTAGGAGTTAATAATAAAAATAGAGGACAGCAATATACAATTGTCTGTTAGAATAGTGGATCCTGTTAGAAGTTTAGTTTACTTTAAACTTTACTTTAAAGTACTCATTGTAAAAAAGCTATTACAAAATTAGTTTAGTATTGCCTGAATGACCATAGAGAATGTCTTTCAGTAGGAAAAGCCATAAAATTTACCAAAAAAAAAAGACTTATGCCCTTATTAACATTTTCCAAAGCTCTTCTATGGGCTCAATTGGAGTCATGTCCAGGCTGATTCTGGCCCCCAGGCCTTATGTTTGAGACCCCCTTGCTAGGGTATCTCTAAAAGGTTTTTTTTAGAGATTACAGCCAGCACCTGGGCGGGGTCGATCCCATGTTGTCCCGGCTTCCTCTGACAGTCTGAAGACATCCACTTAGTGGGGTTAGATTAATTGGTTATTCTAAATTGCCCACTGGTGTGAACATGAGTGCGAATGGTTGTCTGTGTCTATGTGTTAACTTGTGACAGGCTGGCAGTGTAATTTCAGGGCATGAAATTTTCTCCAGCTGATGATAGTTTTACCACTAATGTGAGACAGAACATTAATTTTCTTGTAAAATCCAAATAAATCTGAACTATGCACAGCCATTTATAATTATTCTGATCATTCAGCCTCATTCCTCTTCCTGCTTTAACTGCTTTGTTTATTTTTGTTAGCATAAAACGTTGAAAATAACACCACGTTCAGGAGGTGACAGCAACGCCGGCTCACCGCGGCCCGTAAAGTATGGCACCGTGTCCCAGCAGCAGCTCAGCATTGCGTTGTAATTTAAAGCGCGATGGCACAAACGTGATAATAGCAAGTCAGAGGCAGAAGCTGGCTGAATAAAACTTTATCCAGACAGAGGATACAGTTTTTAATTTGAGTCCTCAGCAGATCAGCGCCACCCTTCATTAACCTGCCCCGACCTGTTCATTAATTCACATTTCTGCTCTAATTGGGTGGCAGTGTGTGTAATGGGCGCTGTATTCTTGTGCTCTCCGTGTAGAATAGAAAAGGAGTGATTAAAAAAAGTCATATTGGTAAGAGTGTCATGCATTCACAGCTCAGTCTCTGTCAGCAGGGTGGCCCTGAGCCACATATGAGGAGAATGAATAGTGTTTTCTCAAAAGATGAAAATCTAATTAAATTAAGGAGGAGGGTGTCGCCCTCACACTGCATTACCAGAATGACAAGTAAGTGGCTGCAGATACTTGGGAGTCTCTCCCCTTCTTTGACTGAGAGGCCAAATGTGGCTTATTGTGTTATAGTCTTTACTGAGGTGTCTGTCATTCCTGTAAAAGTAAAGTTGCCATTAAAGATTTTTTTATGACAGTGTGGAGAAACTTTCCATCTCTAAAACAGTACAGTATAGTTATTGGTACCACAGGTTTTGTGGCACAATGGATGTAATTATGGTTCGGTGCACTACCACAGTAGAATTTAAAATGAACCAATGAAGATGATCTCTCCAAGGATTTGTTATCCAGAAGTTCCAGAGTCTTTTTGGATGCCAGTCTAATCTGACCTTGAGTTGAAGCAGTAGTTTTCATCTTGTTGTAAATCCTCTTCATTTACATTAATGATTGTAGTTTGACAAAGATAACTTCTCAAGATTGTTCTTAACTTAGATGTCATGAAAATGTTTTTTCTTAACCATGGAAGAAATTCTGTGATCATCCACTTTGTCTTCTGTGGTGTTTCAGAGCTTTTATTTCTGGTTAACTGTCCAGCGGATTCCTTATTTCAGTATCAGATTGTTGATTTTGACGCTTCTAAAGTTTTTGGTATCTCTGTGATAGATGTACTTTAGTTTACTGCCTAATAATGAACCCCTTCACTTGCATCAACATATATTAGATGGGCCTGATGCGATGCTGTTGTTAAATAGCTTGATTTAAAGCCGAAAGTGTGCACTTCAATCACATCTTGAATGTTTGTTTTAAAATCCACCTGTGGCGGTATAAAAAAGTAAAATGATGCTTTAAATGAACCAAACATGACAGAAGTTGTTCTCTACTTTAATGCCTGTTTACCTGACACAAAGGTTAAATGAATATTTTGTTTCTTCTTTTAATTAATGTTGAGCTCCCACACAGTGTCTACTTTTAATAGTGTGTTTTTTTCCTTTAATTTGGCAAGGTTTTCTCAAAGCCCTGAGGAGAGCTTTAATAAAGGCCAAAGTGGTGTGAATATTCATGACCGAACAAGTTGCACTAGCTATGTTGAAATCTAAAGTTACTACAGAGCAGGAGGTGGGTTTCTTGCCTAGAAAAGGTCTATCTATTCTTAAAGTCTTAGTGCTGTTCATGATAACAAAGTGAGAAACTAACTCCAATAATTAGGTTCAAATGTAACACACAAGCCATGTAGAATATAGCTATAAAACCTGCACCTTAATATATGCGTTCACTAAGCATAACCAGCAAAATCCTGTGCACATACATGTGGGGAATTATGCAGTAGCAGAGTGTGGTGTGAGTGATGGTGGGTTCCAATATTTCTTGAGCTTATGTGCTTTATGTGTTACATTACATTCTGTCACATATGCAGATATCCACACCGAGACTGTTGCAAACCATGTTCGCACTCAATAAGTCTTAGTTTGAAAGCTTTTTCACGACTTGCTGTTAAGTAAAAGCTGCTGATTCGTCCACATTTTTAAACCTCCATATGCTGCACATCTCCGCTCCGCTGAGCTGCTAATTCCTTAAACAGTATTTTTATTCCCCAATCTAAAGGGGAGCCATTAAAGGATACAGTTCAGGTGTGTCACCACTGACACTGGATTTCGTTGCTGAAGAAGGTTTTTATAGCTTTTCGACCCCACTACATCATCATCGTACGACAGTCAAAACACCTTGTGCTGCTGGTACACTTTAATGACTCGCCTCTCACTGCTTAAAACTGCACTTTTTTCTGTCTTTATTAAAAATGTGGGAGACAAAGGCAACTCTACAAGTAAATGTAGAATGCTGTGTAGAAGTTTTGATGTACTACATGATTAGATTTGTTTCTTGATGCAACACCATCAAGTATGCCTCTTGGACCAAAATTAATTCATCAAGCTCCCGCAGAGCCCTGATCTCGACAACAAGGAGTCAGACTGGGATCATGTAAAGAGACAGACGACGGTCAGAAAAAGTAATGCAAAATCTGCCAAATAGCATCTTTTTCCCCCCTTTTCTTGTCATTCTTACATTTCGTTTACTGGATAAAACTGCTGCAAAGTACGGCAGTTCTGCAGAGGGTGAGATTACCCACGATTCATATTTTGTTTTCTTCATTGAAACGACAGTTTATTCATGCACAATTTTTATATTTCTATATGTACATTGGTTTATTTACGATGGTATTTATTTAACGTAATCTTTAAATAGCGTTGGAGACGGGGTTCAGTGAAGTAGAAGCACAGTTTTATGGTGAATGAAACAAAACGACTGCTGCAGCTAAACAGACCCCAGTAGCTAATGCATGCTAACCTAGCATGACTGTGCTGGTCCAGGAGGTCTGTTCTTGTCAGAAGCTTGTTCTTAATCCACTGCCGCTAAGTGCATCCTCATAGGGAATCACTGGCTCAAATTATAAAAAGCTTTGAGATGACTGCTGTGTACTTGCACTGTTGAAGTGAAATGATCGGGTTCAGTTGTGTTTAGAGTATCTTTCATGGCATGGAAAATTATGTGAAACCATAAAATGGATATTAATGAAATGACTTTGACGACTCTGTTAATCGTATGCTCTTTCATTAAAGCAGACAATTACTTTTTAGACAAAGCCATTGGTCGTTTATGTAAGCTGCATATTCTGACCTATGACTGTGAGCTTTATATTGTTGGTGCTCTCTCGCTGCCTTCACAATTTTGATGAAAGTAAAGGAGAAAGTGAGGCAAACTGTATGCGGCCACAAACTCCGAGATCATGAATGAGGTTGGGGTGGATAGATGGGATAAGAAATAATCGAGGCTGTTTGTTTCCATTTAAAACGAACCATATTTATCATTGTCATGCTGTTATTCTTTTTTAACGTAATTCCTATTATTTCCATGAATCTTAAGAAGGCTAAACCTAACCTAACATGGATGAAAACATCCGCTTTGTTTTACTAATTCAGGCAGACCAAATTACAGACTTCCTCTGTTTTGGAAGAAAAAATAACAAAATGTAAATATATGATTATTTTCCCTTCTCCATTTATGAAACCCTGATTTGTTTGACACAAGCAATTAGTGACTACTCAGTTTTTCAGTCTAAGCATTGGTGTTAATTTTTCTCTTTTGTTTGGTCTAATATTAAAAGATATTTCTGATTGCGTGATGGTGAGAGTTTTAATCTGATTTTCTGTGCTGTGTTTGCTTGATGCCACAATATCAGATGTCAAAACATAGCAATCCATCATAAACACTGATTCAGCTTTTGAAGAAGATCAGTGACTTATGACCCTTTTTTCTCTTATCAACCTCACTGCAGTGTGCAAAAAACCCCCTTCCGGCTCTGTTATTTTCAGATACACGATAACCTGACAGACAGGAGCAATCTATTAAAAGGTTATTGGGAAAAGTTTTTTCTTGCTACAAAGAAAGTTTAACTGCTGACACTTTTAAAAACAGAGGAACAGAAACAGACCTGGCAAAGTACTTATTAAAAAAGAAGCAAGGTTAAATTTGTTTACTAATGTTTTCGACTATATGGGAGCATCAAGAGAAGCCGCAGCAGGTGATGAATTGCTGTATCGCTTTTTTAATATTCCGTGGCCAGCTGCTACGTTGCTAAAAGACTAAACCACAGGGATTTAACGTGAAATCACAAAAGTTCTCTTAAGCTGAAACAAGGGCTCGGAGAGTTGAAACGACCTCCAGAGTTCAGTGAAGCTTCATTTGTGAAAGATTTCTGAGGAATTCTGCTGATCCGGTCCCTCGGTTCTTCCTGGTTGTGCTTCTTCTCTCTGTACTGAAAGCGATGACTATGGGAGATCTGTGCACTGATCCCACATCAGCACTCCCTAATTGGAGAAACTTGGGAAATAATAATATAGGTTTGGGAGGAGATGATCAGCTTAGTGGCAGCCCATCCTTCACCTGCTGACCGTATCTTTCTACCTCCTCATCCCAGGTGATTAGAGAAATCCCCCGGACCCTGTCAGAAACTCCGAATCAGCACACTTATACACTGAGGTGAGTGCATGTTTCAATTTCTGCATGTGTGTTGTTTTATGTGTGTGTTTGTTCTTATACCGCACGATTGTGTGAGTGTATATGCACAATGTCACAGAGAGACTTCTCTGCTAAACATGAAGTAGACTTTCCTTACATGCTGAAGCGCTGCCAGCACTCTTAGAGAATAACTGAGAAATCTCACGTTTGTTAATTCAGGTCTTTTAGGAAATGCTGAGGTGCATTTGTCTAGATCTTTCTTCTGAAATGATTGATCCGTATTTGGTGCTTGAACCATGCTGAGTCCCGGGGGGCGGTGTATGTGACAACAGTTGGTGTGTTCATGATGGCGATACTTCAGTATGTCACTCACTGTGACTAGTGATGGACACCACAGAGACTGTATATAAAGGATGGACATGCAGACAGTGACATGCTGAGCATTTGAGCGCTTGATGTTTTAAAACTGGGAAGGAAGAGTGATGAGAGAGGGATGGATTGACTAGGATACCTGCTTTTATTATCTGTTTTATTATAAATTAGAAAAAATTATTAAATTAGAACA
>VUQR01036807.1:56908-69785 GCA_015108515.1 Hemichromis elongatus
TACTTCTACTGTCCAACTCCGTGCTGCATGCCAGTCTGTTCTAGCACTTCCTGTTTTATTTTTAAATGTATTATTTGTAAATATTCATTTATTTTGCATTTTACAGACCATCACCTTATATTTACATTTTCTTCTTCATTTTGATTTTTTGCAAAAAATTTTTGGTTCCTAGGCTCTTGTAAAGACAAGTTTATCATGTGGAATGTGCTCTACCTGTAAGATGATCAGGACCGGAGGAAACACACTGAGTGTAGTTTCATGTGCTTCAGTGAACATTACATGGAGATGCTATCACACTCACACTTCCCACAGTGGGACCACACTTGGTTTCAGGACCGTTCAGAAAGATGGAATAGTATTATGAGCAGTTAGATAAAATCGGAGAGATCGACACTGGCAGTGATTGAAAACTGTTGTCATTCTGGACATTTAAAGGCCATTGCACACCGAACACATTGCAAAAAAACAACATTAAATTATTCTGAATTTACCAGATTTGAACTTGCTGTGTAATATAAACAGACACAGAATGTGTTGCGTTTTTATGTAAAATCTGTGCACAAAAACACATTGTGAAAAACATGAAATTGACATGAAATTGACATGAAGCGACGATGAGCTGGTCCTGATGTTCCCAAAAAAGAAAAAAGGAAGAAATGGAAATCCTGAGATTATCCAGTTGTCATAACAAGATGAGCCTGCATGTGAACTGCTTCCTCTTGGAGTGTCTCCATTTTACTCACCAAGGAAATTCATCATTGCTTTTGTTCTTTGAATCGATACACTGCTCTCATCTTATTTTATTACCAAGATCGTTAAGTGGGTAAGAAGTTGGGTTAATTTCTCAGACTCCTGCTGGTCATCATGAGGAATGAAGGTTAAAGACATAGTGTTTAGATAGTGTTTATTTCAGCTGTGTTAGTCTTACTCTGTAACCGAAATCATCTCAAATGTTTTCAGTCCTACTATAAAGAAGTTTGTTAACAATATATCCTGTGAGTGAGTTTGATGAAACCTTAATGCTTTGATACTGACTGCACTCTGTAAAAGTATTCCCCAATTAGAGTTTATTTATTATGGCAGTCAGTGAAAAGTGCCGTATGCGCTTCTAATAACTCACCACAGATATCTTCCATATTTGCTGTTGCCGCTCTAAAATCAGAGCTTTGAATGGCCATTAAAAGTGATCTCTCCCAGAGATATCACCAGTCTGTGGCCTCTCACAGCTGCTAACAGGTTCAGCACTCTGGTATAACATCATGTCCACAGATCTTCCACATTTACCTCAAATGAAACAATAAAGAAGCAAAAGAGACAAAAAAACCATGACATTAGAATTGTTAGTTGTTAGTAGTCCTGATGACTTCCCTAACATGAACACATGACTTCTAGAGGTCTGCTAGACCACTGGGGTTTGTCACTGATTAGAACAGCGATAGCTGCTCACTGAACCTATTAGAATGTACAAGAAGGTGTTATCAGGAGTGATAACAACTGATAAGGGTTATTCAGTGTGAATGAGTGTGAATACACAGGTTCAAACAATATTAGAGATACGTTTCCAAAATGTAGTATGGAAGTGTACAGTAATGGAGTACAATACTGAAGCAAAGCACTCAATTTCTTTCCAGCACTGATGACTCAGAGTTTTTTAGCTAAGTGGAGCGGAAAAGCACAGGTGCCTCTCCTGAATTCTGGCCTACGCAGCATCTGCTTTGGGCTGCGATGGGCGCCAGACGCTGCTTACTGTTGATTCTCTTGTGCTGGTGTAAATGAATAGAAAATCCAGAACCAGTCAGCTATATTCTGGCACATATTGTCATATTGCCAGAACCGTTTGACTGATTTCACACGTTTCCTAAAGCGAGAAAACAACAAAATGGCTTTATGAAATCAAACAGAAGCAAAGAGAGAGGCTACCCGGGAACGATAACACACTGACAGGCATGTCAACTGCACTGTGTGAGCTCTGAGGGTTTATAGCAGCATCTATGTGTGATGTTGGCAGAGGTCAGGTTTGGGATCAGCACCCGGTTCCTGGTTCATCTGAGGAATAGGACTTAGTTGTTTTTTGATATCAGGGGACACTGAAGAGCCCAGGTTCACTGTTATGTGGCTCAAATAGCAACTTGGCACCAAACATGAATGTTAAGCGGAGAGTTATTGAATCAAGCAGCACGATTTTATGCCGAGACACATCCAACAAAGCATCTGGGAGAAGAAGTTGACGTGAAGGAAGTGAATAAAAAGGGGAAAAGGAGCTGCTAGCACTGTCAACAGCGGTAAATGAACAGGCTCATTTTTACATTTTTATACAGATTAAATGTATTATTATGGCTAAAATAATGAGATTAAAAAAATATAGGTGGGTCTTTTTTTAAAACTTGACTATATATCAACACATTTTGCATTATTAGTGTTGCAGTTGTCTTGTCTAACATGTAGGAACCAACCACAGTTACACTGAGTCAGTGAACTGGACCTCTTGGCTGTCTTTATAGTGCCAACACCTTTTTCATACAAATAGAGACCACAGATAATACGGCCTGCTTTCCATGTAAATGCACAGCCCGTTCCAGAAATCTGTGATAATAATAATAATAATAATGTATACTTCATTAATCCCCGTGGGGAAATTGCTCTCTCTGCATTTAACCCATTCACTCAGTGAAGCAGTGGGCAGCCACTAATCAGGCACCCAGGAAGCTGCGTGTACGGACCGTAGCTTGCTCAGGGGTACCTCAGGGTAGCTGTTCAATGGATTCGAACCCTCGACCTTCCAATCATGGGGCGACCATGCTACCTACCTACTGAGCTAGTTTCCGTCTTTAAAATTTTTGTATTTTCTTTATATGTCACTTAACTGGTAGCTGTGTTTATGCATTGCAGTAAGCCAACCAAGTTTGGTAGTGTTAGCTGATATAGTCATGTCTGGTTTTGTAAACTAAAACAAAACCAAATAAAAAAATCTATAAATTTAAAAAATCCATAAACCAATAGGTGATGTCGAGTGGCTATGTCTATCTTTTATATACAGTCTGTGATTATAATGCATGGACGGTAAAACAGTTTTCTGCCACCTAAATTGCTTCAGTGCCAAACAGGCAACAACAATGTTGACACTGTCACTGTAAAGTTTTGTTTCCCGTTTCCTGCTGGTTTATTCGAACTTTGATGTCAAAAGAGAAACTGTTGGTAGTTACAATAAATAGTTAACAAATACCCTTGGACTCTTTGACGACGCCATGGAAGCCATGTGTTGCAGTTTGCTCCACATGTGTGAGATGCACTGCGGATATGCAGGACACAGCAGCGATTGCTGTCCTTCGGTTTATTTTTCCCAAAACTCGGAAATGCGAGTCTCCCCAAAGATGTAAATATTGACAAGACGTTAAGATTTAATATTCAGCCCGCATGTCTGTGTCTTTATGTTTGTGTGCGAGTGTGCACATGCCCTGGAGCACACATGTTTTTGTCTCAGAATTGTTATGTGACTGAGCACTTTTAATGTTTCCAGCAAGGATCTGCTCCATATTTCATCAGTTTACAGGCACTGCAGAAGCATCCTGACAGTGAATATGCATTTTTTCTAACACGTTGGGATTACTTGTCTGACTCTAAGTGGCTCTAATAATAAAAAGCCAGAAAAGGGATTCAAAACTATGCCTGTGGTAGTGTTTGGTGTTGGTGAAAGCATGCTAATGATTCAGCAGTGAGATGAAGTAAATAAGGCCTGGGTGGTTATCTGTGTAACGAAAACTTCACAAAGTAAGACAACAGATCTGTCTGGGGAAGGTGAAGGAGACAGAAGAGCAGAGAGAACGGCTTGATGTGAATTTGGCAAAAAGAAAAGAGGAAAAATAACATTTTTAGACGAGCCACTGGCTGACAGATTGCTTGTCTCTCTGAGGTCACTGATTACCAGATCTTGCATTAGGAAACACACTTTGAAGCACCAGTTGTAGCACCAAAGCAAAGCTGCCAACAATCTTCTGCATGAGTTACAGCCTGATGCCTCAAATGGATGATTTTTATCCCCTCACTACCCGAAGTAAACAAGCTTGGTGGATTGTTTTTTTTTTTCTTTTCTGACAATCCTTCAGTTTCCAAAAGCTCTTGAATGACCAGAATATGTTACAGGGAGAAGCAAATCTTCAGGTTTGTGGCTTCTGTCAGCAATTTTCCATCATCATCATCAAATTAAAAAAACGCATATATTTTTAAATTTAAGATAGGATATGTAACTGTTATCAGAAGTATCAGCCTGTCTGTGGTAGTATACCCCACAGATATATGAAAATCAAAAGCTTTAACTGATATGAATTTGGTCGATTCGATCGAGGTAGTCGGTGCTGCTGCAATTTATATATATTTTTAAAACACCTAAAGATCCCTTTCATCCCCTCGTAGTAGAGTTGGATCTCTTCCATTAGGATTAGATGTTTGACCAATCAATGAAGCCACTAGATGACTATCCCACAGGCAACACAGTTCAGGTCTCCCTTAGTCATCTTCATACACTACAGACCCAGTAAAGGAACCCGTGTGAAGCACGACGAGATGAATGTTGAGGGGAAAAATAATAAGTGTGCTCCTGGTATTGCTCCTTGCCTGACATTACTAGGGTTGGAAACTTTATTGATTACAATGGAAGCAGAAAGTATGTTGCAGCCAGGTGTTGCTATTTAAACACACAAGAATGATTTATCAGTGATCAGTGTGAGCGCCTCTATAAAAGAAGTAGTTTTGGCAATTTGCTGGTCTGGAGGATTCAGGTGTGTGGTTTAACACACTGCCACAAAGAGCAGACATAACTGCAAATTTACCCCAAGGTCAGGAGGAACTGCAAAAAACCCAAAAGATGCATCTTAGTTTGCGTGTTGAAGGTTAAAGCTCATTCCAGTATAGTTACTGGGGGGAGGATTTGGGTATGTTTTGCAGAGACGGGGTCTGGCCACTGTGCAGTCATCGAGTCGACCAAAGTATAATCGAGTCAAACAATGACGCCATCAGTTTGATTTATATAACGAGACAATGATCTGAAGTACAGCAGCAAATCTTCAGCAGGAAGAGAACCGGAAGATAAAACTATTAAAGTGCACAGATTCCTGTAACTTTGCATTTTACATGATTCTATAAAAGTGCTTTCATTGAATTGCTTCCTGTCTGTCTTAAGTTAAAATCAAACTGTTATACAGTGTGAACGGTATCCCTATGGGAACACTAATTCTGCTAAATCTAAGAACTTCTGAAAGCACCTGGCCCAGGTAAGAGCTTCAGTACATTTACATGTAACCAAGAAGCTATTAAAGCAACTCAGTTGAATTCAGATGAGACGGGAGTCCTGCAGCTTTTCCATAAAGTGCACATAAGGCTGGGGGAAAGTGGCTGAATGCTCAGAATTAAGAAGCAGCAAAACGGCTTCTATATATTTAAATCAAACACTTTTAATAACTTTAGTTTGCACACAGTCACTTTAACGGTTGTGGTTTCCAAGCCCATGATGTTTCTTCCATAATATAATTTGAGTAATCTTCTCTGCCTCGATAGTGTTGTCTCAGTGCAACAAAAGACATCCGACTGTTTGGAGCTCGTTGTCACTTGTAAATTACGAGTTAATTGAACGCTCCTTTCATCAAACAGGTATTGTTGTTTCTTTGATGAAACAAGCTCATAGAGAAATCACAGCTGAATGACAAACACTTCATTTTAATGTATCCAAGCTTCGGGAATACGCACTGCATTTCATGTTCTCTTTAAATGAGGGTCACTGACCAAACAGAAAGGATCCATTTTGTTCAATTTATTCTTCCTATGTTTAGAAATATTTAATTTTAACTGAAATATTGTCCTAACACTCTCCAGCTCCCTTCAAAATAGCAAACAGTCAAGAGAATAAACAAAAAAAAATGAATCCAACCAACACAACAAAGTAATAAATATCATCAACATTTAAAAAGAAAGGCATGAAAAATAAACTGACTCAGACTCAGACTCTGGCACTGCAAATGTGTTTAATATTATTAGTTTCACCATCCTAAAATTAACAACAGTTATCTTCAAACTCTAATAATAAATTAGGAGTTAAATTGGACAATTATGAATGAATGAATAAAGTGCCACTATATTATGATATGTAAAGATTCTGAGACCTCGCTCACACAGGGCCAGAGAGGAAGGTATTAGCTGGACAATGCTGAGGGAAATCAATAGCAAAGCTAAATCTGCACCAAAATTGTGATGGCTTTGGTTGCTGCAGTCATTGCAGACGTTCGCTAACTAGCCACTGAGTGGGAGTGAAACTTGAAAACACAAATCAAAACCAGAAACCGTTCCCCTTCAAAGTAAAAGCTGAGCTTGAAACCAGTCTCAATCTCCATTTCCAGTTTGGGTCGCGTTTGTCTTTATCAAAAAGTTGATGATGCTTTAACTCTAAAGGGGAGTTTAAATGACTTCTCTTTGAAAAGGTAGAACTGAGGGCCTGCACCACGGCCCAGAACGAGATACATAATGGTTATTTTAACTCTGAATCATGAAAAGGGTACTCGAGTAGAGCAGGGGCTTGGAATAAGCAAAGTAATGCAACATTTAGAATATATAAAATGTGTTTGACTTTGACATAGTGTGAGGTAAAAGAAATCTTCAGGTGGAATAAATAAAAGAAGAGAAAAGAAGCCAGAAACAAACCTTGTGCTTAACTACATAACAGAATAAAGAGAAAAGCTTTGGGCATAAAAGTGCTCTTCTGACAGACTAACGGGCCACCTGTTGCATAGAAACACAATCATCAGATTTTATAAATTGAAGAGAAGCTTGCACTATGATATTTTAGCTTCATGAAATCCCAATTTAGTTTTTAACAGAACAATGTGCCACACAGATTGGATTATGATTTTATTGAGGATTCTACAAGAAATAATGAGGATGAGAGGATGGGAGTCAGAAGGGGGGGAGACAAAAAAACGGGATGCAGAAGAGGGAGGAGAGCAGATAAAACACCAACTGAGAGAGGAAGAGGAGGATGGACAGATGGATGGATGCATACAAGAAAAAAAAAAGATTAAAATTTGTAGGAGAAGCAAAGACGGGCAGCCGTAGGAGGATAAAGTAGAGGGGCATATGATGGCCTGGCAGGTCTCCAAAGGCTCCAGGCAGCAATCCAGCTGCTTCTGAAGGCCACTTCGAAAAGCCCGTTACCAGTGCCAGAAGTACAGAGAGGAAAACAGAGACCCTGAGAACCAGAGGGAGAACAGGAGAGAGGGGAAAATGAAATATTATGTGTTGGGCAGGGAGAAAAAAAATAGATGCTGAGCCGGGATGCGGGGAAGTTCAGTTTCAGAGGCAGGGATTCTGAAATTCTCACTGCTGCCAGCCCTGCGACAAACAGAAACTAACGACTGGTTAAAAACATGAAACCAAAACACTGATCCCAGTGGAGATGTGCACAGCTTGTGTGGACCAACACTGTAAAACACCAGTGCTCGATGTGAAGGATCTGCAATAGTTGCCTGGATCTGCAACCTGTGGATGGATTCGTGGCAGATTTTCCAGTCTATCATCACCCCATAATTGAAGCATGACAAAAACAATCTATCAAAGTTTTAGAGAAGAAACTCATTTTCAGCAGAAGTAACCTGTGCTGGACCTTGGGCTTCACAGGTTACATATTCTCTGGGGAGTCAATCCCACAATAATAATCAAGTAATACTATTTCATCAGTATTTAGCAGATTTACTGTTGTCAGAGTTTTATTTTAGGCTTCCTGAGAGCGCTTTCATGCTCACGGTCGCTGTCCGTGGTCCTGAAAAAGCAGAACAGAGTCCTCGTACAGTAACACATTTTTGTGTTGATCAGAATTTCTAAATATAAAGAAAATGTTAAGAAAAGATAAATGTGTGGAAAAAGCTGAGCCAGATTTTATACTTTACAGTCATTTTATCTCATCTATGACCGCAGCCACTGTGCATTTAACCTTTTCAGGCTGGTCAGAGCGGCACCGCTCTGTTTTGCATAACTATTTTTAAATGCCCGTAGAACCGCAACCACATAAGCTAGCACAATAATATTTTTTGTATATGAAACCGGAGAGTTTGTACTTACATCTTATGCCATCAGCTTGTCCTAGGTCACTGTTTCCTTCCACATACAGCTTTGCAAAAGTTGCATAAAAACCACTGGCAGCAACAAAAGCATAATATTCCAGAAACACTTTTGCCGATCAGATCAGCTGTTCATAAAACTTCCTACGTTAGTTCAGGTCAGCACTAACTATCATAGGTCCTCCATTTCCTGCCCAAAACCGGAAGTGACATCATTTTCACGAAAAAATATAACTATGAGGACACTCAAAATAAATTTCCTGTGGTTGGAAACTATTTTGTGCAACTGTTTTGTATTGACAGTTTTGAGGGATAAACCTCGTAAATTTCTCTAACTAGAAAAATATGTAAAAAAAAAAAAAAAACTAAAACGATTTTCAATTTTTTTGTAGGTAATTGCACTTTCTTGCTGTTTAGGTAGTTACTATGCACTGAATGATTACATATTATTAAAATTTGGACTTTAACCGTTGTATTGATGTATAACAACTTGAAATGCTCCCAAAAATGGCACTACAGCAGGTAAAATATAAAGATAAGCTCTGGCGGACTTGGTTCTATGGTAGGTCTTAAAGGGTCTAAAAGAGCCATCACATCTAGATGCATGAGAGTCGATAAAGTTAAACATTTTTTTTAAAAAAATCAGCTTTCTGAAGATTGCCTGATAATCCACTTGGAAATCTGTTTTATTATTGTACAAAGTAAAGAAAAAGTAAAAAAAAAAACCTGTGTTTGAGCTTTGCTTTTATAGCAACTGAACTCTCCACTAAGAATGAATGTTTTGGGATACATTTTGTTTCCAGTCTGTGGTCTGTTTTCTGAATTTTACTCCTGATACATTTTTCCATCTTTCTTAGTCGTCCAAGATCTGAATGATATCTGTTCAAAGACTGTCGCTGTCAGTGGTGCTGAAACCCACGGCCTCCAAACCACTTTTTTTAAAGTCATATTTTACTGTGTTCTGCATATTCAATAATAAAGGAAATCACACAGCTTAAAACAATAAATAAAACAAGGCATAAAACCTGAAAAAAGTGTTAACAATATGGCAGCTAAAATGAATTAATAAGCATAGTTCAATAAAAAAATGCTGCAGGATGCATTCACACAAGCTTTTGTGTAAAAGTTTTGAGGAGTGATTAACGACTAGATGCTGAGAACTTCCTCCGTAATGAGTTCCTCTGCTGCAACTTCACAGAAAACGTGTCTTTGTAATGAGGCGGGCCGTGGGAGGGTCTGACCCAACGAACGCAGACGGCTTCATACGGTTTGAGTAAATCTATAAAGTAGGCATGAAGCCACCGGAGCTTAAAAAGTCATTAATAAAAGTTTAAAAATCAATTTGAATTCAGCGAGGCTGGGAGTGATGCAGACTTTTCTACCATTTACAGAAGAAAGCGTTTGGTGTGATTGCTTACTTAGTTCAGATTTGTTGTCAGAAGATAAAAAATCCATAAAAAAAGGCATTTCAGCCAGATGAAACTCGGGACAGTTGTTCAGTTAGAAATAAAATGAAGAATTAGAATCAGGAAAATAGAGATGGATGGGTGGAAAGCACCCTTGATTGATTTTACCACCATAAATGTATTTTCCTGTCATGTTGTTAAGCTGTGTGTGTGCCCTTTGTGTCTGGGATTCATAAATATTTTCTTTCCTGAATTTTTCCGTTCTTTGGAAACAAATTTGTAACCAAGTTTTCACGTGGAAGATGTACGAGAACAGTGGAGCGCACACTTCAGGTTAACAGTTTCTGCCACACAGGAACGTGGCACAGGAGCGATCCACCATGAAAGGAGCATTCCCAACTGCCCCTTTAGCCACGAGCTGTTGGTGGAGACCAAAATAATACGATTCCCAATGCAAACACTGTAAATGAGATGATTGTTAAAGAGGAGCTTAGCTGGGCTCAGAGTAGATCTGCTGCTGCTCCTCCACATTGAAAGAAACCAGCTCAATCATCTGACTCGCATGCCTCCTAGGTGAAACATGACTGGCACATCCAATCAGCCGGAAACACAGAGCCTCTCAACGGTCTTGGCAACACCTCAGTTTCCCACAATTAGA
Source organism: Hemichromis elongatus (assembly GCA_015108515.1). NCBI lineage: Eukaryota > Metazoa > Chordata > Actinopteri > Cichliformes > Cichlidae > Hemichromis > Hemichromis elongatus. The sequence continues at coordinate 67,072 of VUQR01036807.1, forward strand.
GCAGGGAGATATGATCCAGGTTAAGAGAGACTGCTGCCCCCGGCAACCAGGAATGAAAACTGCACTATTTAGAAAAATGCTTTAAGAGAACAGAAAATAATTAATAATAATTTTCTAATTTACTGTCTGCTGATGTCCTTTAATCCTTGCTGGAAGTCATCACTTTCACCCTGTTTTATTGTAATGTCTCAATGATCTGTCTTTACCTTGCAGTGACAGATCAGGTGATCCTTATACACCACCTGCTTCCTCATTGTAATTTTGCTTTTGGTTTGGTTAATTGTCTTAATACCCTCATAATGGTTCAAAGTGTGCTGCACAAACAAACACTGCATATCCGTGAAGCGGGAATGTTGTTAAAAATATCCAACGGTCTTTGCCTGCTCGTGTCTGTCCTGACTACGGGACCAACAAAGCAGTGGAAGTAAAAGCCTGTTGGCATTTTAAAACGTTCCTTGTCACTTCCCACAGAATAATGGCTGCAGGAAATATCCTCCCATGAGGCCTTATGATAATAGGCCCATATGTGCCGGCCACGGTGACGGTAATTAATTGCTACACAAAACTTGCAAGGTCGCTCTGTGGAGTACAGTGACCTCCAGACATGAGTGCAATGACACAGTGGGCTTTTTACAGAGAAATGTGGGAAGACTGGGGAGGGGCTGGTGAGTGGGATGAGTGGGGGGCGATAGGGGAGGGCAGATTAGTTAGCAATTTGACCTTTCCCATGAGGCACCAGCTCATCGTCTCGTTCCTTTTGTTACAAGATTAGAGAATGTAAATGCAGTGAAAGCCCTGCTCGGGAATTCACTGGACTCGTCACCAGCTCTCTGGGTGTGTCTGAGAGTGAGGGTGAAGGGCAAAGATGCAAAGCAAATCAGTTTTGAATGGGAGGGAAAGCAAGAGAAAGTAGGAGTGAAGTGGTGGTGAAAAGACAGCAAAGAGATCAGAGAAAGCAAGGAGGAAGGATGTTATGTAAAGAGGATGTAAAGCGGGGGGAGGATTATTGATGGGCGGATGAAAAAGAGGAAAAAGTGAGCGTCAGGCAGCGATTTGGAAGATTCAGGAGAAACGGTGGTGCGATGGAGTGACGAGAAAAAGAGGTAAAGAGAGCACAAATAGAAGCCAGTGGGGATGTTGTGACTCAACAAAAAAAGACACTAATGAACCGGCTTCAGGCTTAAAAGATAAATGAAAAAATAATTGACCACATTGCATTAGGGAGTCGCTTTATCTCCACGTTTCCAGTTTCGGAGCACTTGATGATCCTGAAGCATCATCAAATAAACTGCTTGCTCACCAAAAAAAAAAGTTGTGCCAGGGTGTGCATCATTATTTCAATCCTGCTTGGCTGCATTTTTTAAAATGAAAAAAGAAGACGTGTCCAGACGGTTTTGAAATCAGGAACACGAGAGAGCCCTGAAACCAGCAGCTGTATGTTGGGGTCCTTCCATAGAGTTGGTTAAAGACCTGCAGCTTCTCAGAAGTATCTAAAGTAGCAGAATCCATGTGTGTGGTCCCGTTGTTGCAGGCCTTTAATGATGTGGCACAAACAATGTACAATAATCAGTCATAATTATTGATCATGCCTGACTCTGAGTGAGAACCTAAAGTGATAGTGAATATGATCTATCAAAACCTCAGGCAGGTGAACTGTCTCACACGAGCTCAGTTTTATAGTTAAATCCTTTACTGTCCAGCAGCTATCCTCAAAAGAAGTCTTAGCATCCATCACAGCTGTCGGGTCATCTTGATTCCAGTCTGAAGTCAAAAGCTCTGCAAATATAATAAAAAAGTTTGTATTTTCAGACACACAGTCAGATGTGAATCTGTATTTCATGCAGCAGCTGTTGAAAAGTACTGACAGATTGGCTTTTGACTGTATTCAACAAATAATATGTAACTTGTTTATTAGAGACCTCTGGTGGATTTAGTTTGATTGGGATGGAGCTGTGTTCATGATGATTGTGTATACATGACAGTAGTAATGTACTCCACTTCTAAATGGACAGGAAAACAATAAATATAAAAGCATTCAGACGGATGGAGCCGAGCTGTCAGTGTGTGGATTTGTGTGCACTGAAGGAGAGCTTAGAAAAGTGTGCTGAGTGTTGAAATGATGACATAACTACAAATCAACACTTAACAGAGGGCTGTAATTTACTCTAACTGGGATTCTAACGTTGTGCGAGCTGTTTTTGAGCTAAAATAACGTGATAGTTACAGTTAATAACTGAGAAGTCGACATCACTGAGAGAAACTCTAATGGCACATGAAAGGTGAGCAGATGTGTGAAATAAATGCCATTAACCACTAGGGGTGGGTATCGTTACTGATTTCTAGAATCAATTTGTTTCCGATTCACAAGGTCCTGATCTGATTTGATACACTATTCGATTCGATTTGAATTTGGGAAATTTTGCCCCAGACAGTCAGAAATATTATAATTCTGATCATTTATCACTACATGTCCATATTTTTATATAAGAAAGGTGACACTTGTGAGACTTCAAAAGGTGTGAGCATCACAGCAGATGCCTTTGTGTCGAAGTAATTGAGGATAAAACGCAGAAAAACGTGAAGGAGATTTTCCTGTCCTGGCTTTTTATAGCAGATAACATCCATCCATCCATCCATCCATCCATTTTCTTCCGCTTATCCGAGGCCGGGTCGCGGGGGCAGCAGCCTAAGCAGAGAAGCCCAGACCTCCCTCT
>VUQR01036807.1:70700-83196 GCA_015108515.1 Hemichromis elongatus
GAAATATTATAATTCTGATCATTTATCACTACATGTCCATATTTTTATATAAGAAAGGTGACACTTGTGAGACTTCAAAAGGTGTGAGCATCACAGCAGATGCCTTTGTGTCAAAGTAATTGAGGATAAAACGCAGAAAAACGTGAAGGAGATTTTCCTGTCCTGGCTTTTTATAGCAGATAACATTAAAAAAATATTTTGAGGTAAAACAAATACTGACGAAAACCATGAAAAAACATATAAACATTATCTGATGCTGCTGAAATGAAGCAGACTAGAGTTAAAGTGGTTTTATTAGAGATACCACTAAGCATTTTGCATGTTCTCATAATTTTAAAAATTTTAAATTTCTTCAGTATTGAACAGCAAAAATGAGACTTACATAATACATAACTGCACATAATGGTAGACTGGTGGGTAATAAGCAAGCGATAAATGCAGAAAACAGAGATTTTTAGATGGGAAAATGTTATTAAAGTACACTGTAAGAGAGTGAGAGAGAGCTGTGCAGGAAGTGCGATTTTATCGTGGTGGAAGCAAAACAGCAAAAGTAAGAGGGAATTCATGACGATGTTTATGTGAAGCAAAATGTGAAGCAAAATGTGAAGCGTAGTTTTGATCTTCTTTTGCTGCTGGTTCAATTCATCTTGGTTGGAGAGTGATGAAACCTTCAGCTTCAGAATCTGGGACAAAAAAAGAAATAAACACAAAGTGCGGACCGAACGCATCAGAATCCGTGAGCTGTCGGCTTTCAGCTCTGACGTTGTGTCCGTGTACGTGTCATCAGGTGAGAAAGCGTTGGTGGGTCCATGCTTTGTGTTTACATCTTAGTGCACAATCCGTGTACCTGCTCTAATTTACTGTTTTAGCCGTTTGGAGGTAGTCAAAATTTTGTGAGGTTCAACCTGAGATTCTGGAATTTCAGGCAAAATTAATTTTTATTCAAAAATCGATTCAAGATTTTAATAAATCAATATTGTGTTATTCAAGCTAGAATGCATTTTAATAAGAAATCGATAATCAAACCCCCCTCTATTGACAACTGTTTGGAAGAAATGTGATAAATTTGATAAGTTAACAACTTGAGATTTTAGGCACTGACAAAGTACCTTAAAAGTCTTTCCACTGGCCAGCAGGGGGCGACTCATGTGCTTCCAACAATAAGTCAGCTCTTAAATGAGTCTGTGAGAAAGTTATTATTCTTTCCACTTCAGCTGTCAGTAAAAAAAAGTGGGTTTTTTTGCATCAATAATTAGTTTAAAGTCTGAAAACAACATGATGCTAATTTTATAAATGATATGAATGATAAGTGAAATCGTCAATATAGCAGGGAATGATAATAGGTGTTTTTCTCTAACACATAAATATATAAAAAATACACACTTACATATGTGCATGCACTTAATTAAATATTCTAATTCTCAGAGATGAAGGTTTAACATTGTCTTTGAACTTTAGAAGGCACATTAATTTCTTGTTAGTGATCATGACTGACTACAAACTTGTATTTCCTCTTTGACAACATAAAGACATTTATGTTTAACAGTTCCCATTGGATTTGCTAGTGAATGATGGGAAAGTACAAGAAAGTCAGTGAAGATCTAAGAAGCACAATTGTAGATTTATACATGTGTGGAAAGTCACTTGGCACCATTTCCAAGTAACTACAGATTCCTGCATCATCGGCTCAAACCACTGAAAAGAAATACAAATAGCTGTGTGGTGTACTTTAATGTTGTTAAAGACACCTTCAGCCTTGCTGACTGCTGTCACATCAAAGCAAAAGTGTTTTCTGTTTTGTAAGGCTTACAATAATTGACTTTACCTTGAAAAGTAATTACAGAAAAAGAGAGAAATTTACCTTTTGCTTAGACAGAAAACTACAAAGAAAATAAACAATTCCCTTCTGCTCTTTAATAACCACTGTAGAGCTCATTAATATAGCGCTACATCCGCTAATTGCTCCAAACCAGCAGGTTGAACTAGGAAGCTTAGATGTGCAAATTCCTCTCAGGGTGTAAGTGGGATACTGTAAAGCTGAAAGGTGCTCAGTCAGAGGAGACAGCGCTGTGGTAGTGCTGCTGGGTGCCACACTGTTGGCATGGCAACCCGATTGTCTTCGACCGTGTCTTCATCCCTCGAGACAGAACAAAGAGTGGAGATCTCAGAGGACTTTGATGCAGAGTGAGTCAAAGGCTGCCCAAAAATTTTGAATAAGCTTGGCCTCTGGTCCCATTGAATCCTTTTCATGTGGAGTCTGTCAAAGCTAAAGACCTCCAGTGCTTAATCATGATCAGTGAATTACAAAAAACCCAACAATTATCTGGTATTTAAAGGGGCATTACAGCAGCTTTTATAAAGAAAAGGTTAGTTTGCTTTAAACAGCCTCAATTACATTCTGAGGTTATTCAGTTGCTACACACACAAAAAAAAAATGTAATCTGTAACCCAGATTAGATTCTATTGATTGAACCAGAAACTGGTTTAAAGACTAAGCAGAAACATTTGGGTCAACTACGAGTGAAGGATATGCCCCAGCATGGCGTTAGCTGTTGGCAGTTTTGGTTCTTTTGAAGAATATTATGGCATTTTTTTACAAACCCATGAATGCTGTTAATTGTAATAACACCCTGCTCCAGTTTTTGTTATTAATAAAATTCTAGTGTTTAATTGGTCTGTTTCTTAGCCCTAATTAGTAGGTATCCTTTTATGTGCCTTTTTATGTGGACTCATAAAAAGGCACCTTTTAAAAATAATAATAATAATATTAATTGAATCTTTGTCTAAGCACACCCTTGAGATTCAAAATATGTTTGGCAAGAATATCAGAATCAGAAAGACTTTATTTATCCCCAAGGGGCAATTGAGAAGCAGCAGAGCAGCATGGCATTAAAGATGAAAATATTATGTCATAGACAGACAATCAACAGGAGTCGCACAAACAAATACACACAGAAAATATACACAATACAAATATATCCACTGTTCAAGCATCACAGACTACAATAGAAAACTAACCAAAATGTATGACTTTCAGAATCAATAAAGTAAAAAATATCAGTAAAAATTATTGTATTAGGCCAAAAAACATGGACTGTGATATTGTGTCAAACATTTCCCCATTGAAGTAAACACCACATCAACCAGCATCATCTTACATTCACTCTGTGAGACCAATGCTCAGATTCAGAGAGAACTTTAAAAACACAGTGAAACAATAGGTTTAAGGATGGATGACAATAATGGCTAGTTAATGGCTAGAGCAGGGCAATAAAAAAATAGCCATAAGAGTAAGAATGTATCACTGGTTGAGTCTATGAAATGACAAATCAGACTATACAACTAGAGGACAAAGTGCAATATGGGGCAGTGCGGGGCTTTGTATCGACCACTCCGCTATGATATAATGAGCGGTCACGGTCACGTAGCTTTCCGTTGCCCTGGAGGTCTACACATTTGTAGTTAGGGCAACAGAAGGTGCCTGGGACAGTTCAGCCATAACTTTCAACTTTTCCTGCTCATACATGCTTGGAGCGATCTTGTCATTGAAGTGGACGTGCAACAGGATATCGTCACGTGGCTCAAGCACGTTCATCGTAGTTTAAACTCCTTGTTTTGCACAACGGAATACAGCCTCAGTCTGCAGCTAAACACTCCAATAGCTTTTGTAATAGCTTTAGCCCGGTCGGATTGGGCAGCAAAGGCCTGCTTAAATACCGCAAACTCCTCTGCTCCTCCACTTGGATCGCTAGCGCTGGCCATAACTATCGCTTGACAGACTGACCGCGCGCACCATAAACATACTTTTTTTCTTCTTCGAATCTTCGGATCATGTGCGTGCCGAACCGTGGAGTGGGACCAGTTCGGATCACGGATCAACCGTGATCTATTGCACCACTAATATCAAGTAATATATATTATTAAAGGGCATGGAGAGGGCTGTACAGCACATTCTTTAATTTTTCAATAAATCACCCCACAACATCATAATGATGCCATCACAGGCTGATGTCGGCATGGGAAGATCAAGTTTTAGTATAACAGTGAACAGCAGCTCAATATAAAACAGGTGGCCCTGTATCACATTAATTAACTCTTAACCATGCAAAAGACAGTCTGCATAGAGTCTGTCACAAGAGTCTTAATTAACTGTTGTCAGTAGAGCTTTTCCACCTCCAACTTCCAGGGCCTTTGCTTTTAATTTTGGGAGAAAGCGTCCCATGAATCTACTCCTGTAATAAACGATAAAAAGGAGAGTAATGAAAGCATTATGGGTTGGAAATTTGAAAATAGTCTTAGATGCATGAAATGCAGAAGACTTTTTTGTTTCCCATAAAGGGATGACACAAAGGATGGCCTCCCAAAAAAATAAAACAAAACATAAAAAAACAAACAAAGCTGTGTCTGAGGAGCTCTTATAGTGAGACGCCCTCAAAAGCCATTCTCTGTAATACAGTCGGAGTCTACGAGAGGCCATCAGCATTACTTCACACAAGCTGCTGTACAGGAAAAGTTGTTCACTGATTGTATGTTTTCTCTCTGCTTTGTGGAACCAGCAAGAAGAAGGGCTCTGTGGAGAATCATCTGCTCTGAAATCTACTGAGTACATGTTAGTGGTTAATTAATGGCTATTAAACACGGGGAAAGTGGCTGAAAGACAGACTGCAGGGAAAGAAACAGCTGTATGTTTGCAGAAAAAGAAAAGGAAAGACAATAATGGTTTTCTGCAGGGTGAGGAATACAAAACGATAGAAAGACGCCATGAATGTATTGAGGAGTTTGGATTGAATCCAGTGGGAGATTTTATATTTATATGCAAGCAGCACTTGGTTTCTTTCTTGTTTCTTGCCTTCTTATGGTTTTTTTTTTTCATCTCTGGCTGTTCTGTCAGCGCTAGGGCTTGGTATAACACCCACATTTCAATCAAATTTCAGTGTGAAATCATTTAGTGCCAACACATTTTCAGCGAGTTTGCTTGCAGAGGAGAAATAAATCCACGTGGATGTTTTGCCCGCAGTTCAGTCTGGTGAACTTTAACACATGAATTTGCACAGCTGACCGGCTGCAAATAGTCTTTTTGTTTACCTTTGAGAAAAGTCCTGCCAAGAGAGATGAAAGTAAATGAAAGAAGCCATCAAATCAGTTCAGCTGGACAATCAAATTTCATTTTTTTTTTTTATCTAAGTTTAGTTTCACCACCGTTGGTTTGCAGTAGAAAGCGCTCCTTGGAGAGCCATAGTTTCGTTATGGTTCCCCATTTTCAGTTTCCAGCCCCCAGGGCAAAGAACATTAAGCCAAAGGAGAGAGTTAAAAACTGCAGTTCCTCAAATCCCCTATAGACACCCCAAGTTTACCTGGTTTCAGCCTGAGGGGGATTAGATATATATATATTTTTTTTAAAAAGGGCTAAAACGGCTCATTTCCTTTTTTACTGACTGAACAAATGGTGCCTTTCTTCTTCTTCTTTTTTTATAATTCAGCGTAAATTAGGGCCTAAAGTTTGGGGTTTGACTGACAGGTGTGCTCATGCAGGCAGTTTTATTTCATGACTGTCACCTTCACTAATTGGAAACACTTCTTGACCTCTCCCCTGTTTTTGTCCTGTCAGTGTCTTTAAAGCAGTTATCTGACAAACAATATGGCGTACGGTTTCTGAGAGAAACTCAAGCATTCTGTGCAGAATTGTGTTTCTGTTCACTAAGCCCTGTTAGGAGGTTTTGAAATTGAATGTATTGATATAAAAGGAACAGTGCACATAAATGAACATATCAATGTAAATATGCCATCATAGGCAAAAAGGCTACGTTTTACCCATAGTCCCTGGCAGGTCAGACAAAAACAATAAATAAGAAAAGTAACATACAATCAGACAATGTACAACAAAAAATAAAATTACAACATGAAAAATCCACAGTACAATTAAAAAAACACAGAACAACAACTAAATATCACAACAAACAGCATTAAATATGATACACATTAGAATAAAATGAATTATTACAGATCTGCTTCCTCTTTAGCCTCTTTAGCTTTTGAGTTTTGAATGTGTAAATGTGTTGAAGGTAGTACATCTTTTATTACAGAGCCCCAGGCTTCAAATACAAAATGAACACACAACATTTCATTTATGTGTATTTTATAGTAAAGACACAAAGAACTAACAGTCATGTTTTTAAGAGCAACACTATCCACAGAAGGAGGCAGGAGGAATGGCTGTGGTGTCAGAATCTTCTTAGCATGGGCCTGTTTCTTCTCTCTTTTTACTCTCATTGACACTTACAGTTTGTTTAGCGTTAGCACTAGCACTAGAAACTGCTCCACCACTTCACAACAATATCCCTGCCAGCTGTAAAAAAAAAAAATGGCTTTACTCACTGCACTTAAATGTGACTGCAATGGGGTCATTATAAGCATCCATACATGTAGAGCTGAAAGCAAGACCCATGTAACTAATAGTTTAGTCACACAAGGGTAAAACTACCCTGCTAATAGGTAAAAGTGGGGGGTTTCCCAGTGATTGCATAATTTTTTTTTTCTTTCAGACGCCGACTGGAATGTGCAGAAATCACTTTCAATATCAACGAAAAGATCAGCCTGTCTCCAAACAATGACTTCAGAATTTCGGTTTAACGTAATCTTACGTACACGCAGACTGGAACAGATTTGCAGCCGATACCAAAAGACTTGTGATTTTTCCCAATTTCTAAAAAACAGATTGGATGTTATTGCCAAATTGGTCTCTGTCTTATTGCTGTTTGTGGCGGGGCGTGGTAGGCGGTGCGGCCGCAAGGTAGGCAAACGCACCTGCAGGACATCCACAATCATGCCTCGCCGGGTTAACAGACTGAACTGGGTCCTGTCATGTCATTATTGTGGATATGTGTGGCTGGCAGCTAGGGAGCTGCAGCCGTGGAAGTGTGTGAGCAGCAGCCGGTTAACTAAAGTAAAATGTTGCAGAATACAGTATCTTGGTCGCGTCATGCCTCATTCCTACCACACTGTTTCATCGCTGTCTTTACTCATCAAAGTCAGTTTGAAGATGGCAGCTGACTGCAAAAAACCCCCCAAAAAACATTGGCATGTTGCAGAAAGACCACAGGTACATATAACAACATTAAAAATGACTGCAAAGAAATGAGCTCTTTTTAGGGTTCAGCAGGAAAAGACTCTTTTCCTGTTGTAACTTTAAGTCAAGATGGCTGCTGTAAACAAAGATTCATAGCTTTGGAGCGAGATGAGAGGTCTCAAATGATATGAGCCGTGTGAAAGACTCCGTGAAAGGGGTTCAATCGATGTTGCTGCAGTTTCTTTTGGTCCCTGACAGAGGTCGATAAACATTATGAATTATTCACGTTACTCTAAACTTTGCAGAAAGAAACAAAATGCTGTACAACTTTTAACACATCCAGGCATTTATGGTGCTTTAAATAAAAACACGCACAAGATGCAGAAAGCAAATTAACAGAGATGTCCTGATTTTTCGCTAAACACACTGGCTGCTATACAGATGGTAAACTAATTAATTCCTTTGGCAGATTCTAGTAGCTCTTTATCGTCGGGTTTCTTCTTTCTCTTTTCTCTTACTTAATCTTTTCCAATGCCCTCCCTTCCTTTACTCTCCTCTTCTTCTCGTTGTCACATAATTTATAAGCAGCATGTACAGAAAATAAATTGCTGAACATTTGGAGACAAATCATCCTTCATAAGATGCTGTATTCATTCAAGGCCAGCTGCCTACACTGTAAACATTTATACATTTTTATAGACAATGCCCATTGCCCTACTTACTAGAGCTACAAAAATGTATGTTTACATTATTCCTGATCAGTTTCAAAAGCTTTTTTTTCCTCATAAATGTATTTTAAGACTATTAAAAATGTTTGTGTAGTCATCATATAAAAGATTAGGTCTGCTTTGTGCTTTGGCTGTGATAAGTTGTTGTTTTCTTTAATGTGATTTAACACAGTGGGAAGCAGACATTGTTTCGAATGCTTTCTGCTTTGCACTATTTAAGTGCAGAGGGAGACTTTGACAGTAGACATCTGAATGAAATGATCCATATTCCAAATTAATATGGTTTGGATTTTTGTTGCTATCTTGTCTGCTCTGACAGCATATATTTCCAGTCTCCTGATGTTTTTTTTTAAATGCTACACTTGCTTAACATTAATTCAGAGAAAAGATAAAATAATGAGAAGAATAAAAAAAAAGAACTGAATGTCTGTTGGACGTGTAACAGGCAAGTGTTTACTTATGCGTTAGCTACAACTACTGTATCAGGTGATATTCTCATCCTCAAACTGTGTAAATGTACCATTGGAAGGTAAAAATGCTAAATTTAGCGCACTAAGAATACCTTTTTCGACATAATATTCAAAAATGATTGCTGTTTGGCTTTTTGATTCAAAGATAGAGACCTACTAACAATTTTTAGCAAGCAGGAAAGCAGAAAGCTAGGCTAGCTGATGGTGCTAGCTAGGTAGCTAGCTAGAACTGGTAATAAACACTGCTGCTAAATCAAAGCTAGTTAACTTCAGTTTTAGATAACGCTGCCTTATGAAAGTTCTTTTCTATTCTAACCCCCACTGACCAGCAATTTTAATTACAACAGCCTTATTCAGTTTTACTCACTTGGTCTTTAGAAACTAGAGTCAAACTCTGTGGTTCCAATGTGCATAAAAGGAAAGACAGACCTCCTGGTTTGCTTTTATTCATGTTATCTGAGTGTCTTGTGATACTTTGCCAAGCACTCTGTAAAAACATGCACTACTATGAAGATGTAAATTGCAGAACATACCTAGGTAACTTAAGTGAAAAAACATTGTACAAGCTAGGGAATTCCTACTAGCAGTAGATTTTCTCCCGTCCCCTTCGTGATGTATTCATCCAATTGCCCAGCGCAATTACTTACACATGCAGGAGTTGTGTTCCCCACTCAGTATTAACACCATCCTCCAGACTTGCCTTTGACAGCAGCTGTCTGAGAGAAGAGAGAAGCGCCTCTGAATTATTGAACAAATCAAGGTCCCAGGCCATGTATTTATATGATATTGGTAATGAGGCCGCTGGAGATTTTGCTGTCGGTTGTAGAGGTAGAAATAAGAGCTTCATAAGCCCCATAAGTGTATGAATTGAGCACAGGTGATGGCTTAACTGACCTCACTATGCTCCTCTTTCATTCCCCCTAAGGACTTGCTGTTTGATCACTGCATGCTGTTTAAATAGAGTGCCTCTAAAAGTTTCACTGTGTTTATGTGTTGTTCTATAAGAACTTTTCCGATTCTTCTCATGTAAAGTGATGTATAATATAATAAACATAAAGTCATAGCAAAAAGAAAATACATCCGCTGGGAGTTCTAAGGTTTCAGATATCAGAATGTCATACCATGTAGTATAATTATGAGGTCTTCAATTAAGGTAGATACAACCTAGAACATGTGACATATTACACCATGTAATTATGTATTTAACAAAGAGTCAAAAAACTAAGTACACTTGATGATTCAGTAAATTGGAGAACCAGTTTTAACAGGTACTAACTATAAGAAATTGCTTTCTGCCCAACATGAGTCTCGCCCATCGTGTTGCTTCAGGTCACTGGGGTTTCTGACACTGGCTTATGCACAGCTCTGTTAAGGTCCCACCAGAGCATCTCGGTCATGTTGAAGTCTGAACTTTGAACCTCAAACTTGACACTGTCACAATGACTTTCATGTAGATAAATTCTCAAACAATGGGAAACTGTTGTTTGACTAAACCAAACAGTAGGAGGGTGAGCACCATCCAGGCTAAATGTTGGCGCATCCATTCAGAAGTGTTATAAGAAGCCTTTTCCTTTTTTAACGTGTTCTCCACAGTCGCACGTTCAATGGTGAATCCTACTGTAACATCCTCAGCAATGCCTCAGCAGTGCATGAAATCCTGCCGCAGCACAGAATGCATTACAAATGCATTTTTGGCTACACCAACTCGATCTTTGCTTACAATTTGTCATAATCATTAGATTTTACTCCATTTGATGTTGTGCTGTTAATCAAGTGGTTTAAAATTGGGCAAAGATACATTACTTTTCACTGTTTAATGAACATTATAGTCACACTTATTCAATATGTTGTTTTAATTTACACACTTTCAGCTATAATACAGACAGAGTTCCCTCCCTGGATGTGGAACTTCTTTAACTTTCCTCAAGCTTTCGCAAAGTGTTTAACTATGAACGGCCAGTGGGAGAAGTTCTTTCCTATAGCTGGAATAAATAACTTAGTATTTCTCTATACTATAACTAATAACTTGCTATCGCTCTCCTCGCTCCATTATTCCCGTTGATATAAAAACCAACCTGAATCAAACCTCCAACTGCTGACAAAATGTGACAATAAGCCCGTCCTCCACCTCTGACTGCCAGTAGCATTAAGAGAATCTGCAGTCTGTGGTGGAATATTTGCTCCGATATATTTTATATCCTTGTCACACAGTGCAGATTTGCTTCAATTCACTTGTTTGCGTAGGCTTTCTGATGTAAACTTCACATTTCTCTAAGATAGTTCCACTTTACCTCACTGTTTCCAAGAATGAACATTTAACCATGTCTTAGTTGTTGGCATCTATTCTATGAGTGAGCTTCAAAACCTTCCTATTATCAAAAAAGAAATGATTGATCTGTAAGATACATTTCTTTTAAATTTTACTGATCTTCAGGTCACTGCTTTTGGGATCAGTGTTCGAGGTGAGAAAATTACCTCCGATATACAAAGTAACACAAGTCTTAGGGTTGCACATGAACATGAAGAAATTAAAATTAGAATTGAAAGAACAGAAAAAAAAATACACGTGTTCTTGGCGAATGAAGTCAGCCAGCAATCGATTGAAGAGTGACACTAAAGAACACCTGTGAAAATCAATGTCTGGTTTTAGCACTCTTTACATATGTATGCAAAGACTGAAGAATAGATCAGCTTTGATCCTGCTGCGACATTCACACATAAAATAAATGAAAGAATCACCATTTCTGTTTGACTAATCAATAATAATTCATCTCATTTCTTGCAATCCTTAAGAACTTTCTTTTTTCAGTCTTCAGTTCCATACTTTGCGCTCTAACTGCCATTTCATTTTAGTAGAAAATGGCTCTGTAAATATGGTTTTCCTAACTTTAGGAGTGCTACAGTTCAAACACTTATTACCTGTCTTGTCTGTCTCTTAAGCTCATATATCTGTCCTCCGCTAGTCTCTCTGTGATCTATTAAAGCTCCTGCTCTTGCTGCGGATCACAAACTCAAACAGAGCTGCCGAGTGACAGTAAGACGAGCCTCAGCGATGCTTTAAGTTCGACCTTTCTTTCGCTCTATTCTGCAAGAAAAAAAAAAACAGAGTTAGGGAAACATTAGCTATTTATAGTTACACAGCCACTCACTAAAGTTGAGTGGCTGATTGTGACATTACTTCCCCACATTTGCCTTCTTGTCTGTGAAAGACCGTTTCATTTTTCACATAGTTTCATGTTCGATTCACTGAGCACATCCTACCTCTCTAACCCATTCTCACTTACACTGTGGTTTAAATATTAGATAACAGAGTCTGTATTTGGGCTCCACAGTGAGAGAACCACTGCGCCTAATCTCTCACAAGCATTTAGCACTTAAGGAAATGTCCACATCTGCAGATTTCTTTCACAGCGAGCAGGAGCAACGGCTTTGGTTCCATTTTAAGGCCTTTAGAGAGGTTTTTTTTTTCTTCCCATACTTAAATTATAATCAAATAATTATAACCCAGATTGTGCCAGTGGCACTGGAAATATGATTGGCCCCATTGGGATCCTTCTCATTTACTCAAGTGCTTTCCTAAAGTGCACTTTTAATGTACTTTAATGTTTACCTGTACTTATCTAAACAGTATAAAGCTGCTTTGTTATACTCTCTTGATTTCCTCTACAAATAAATCCAGTAATATTCTGCGGTAATACAAATAGATAGAACAAGCCAGCACTATATAGGTGGTTGAAATCACCTTCAGCTACAGATTACTGACTCAGTAATGATGTTCTAATATAATGTAATGATTCTGAGAAGCACGTTGTACATGAATACTTTAACTCTCAGCACTTAGTTCGATTGATTAATTAAACAAATTATTTAGTTTGACACTTAAATAGTTTACAGTTTATTACTTAAACAGGAATTATTAAAGGAAAATGCAATTTTTTTTTTCAATTCAGTTATTTAAAACAAAATAAAAGCATGTTGAAACTCTTTTCCCGTGACACGTTTCATATTACACATCTGTATGACAACATAAGCCCAGATATTGTACCCGTTGTTTTCTAACCCTAATTATTTCCTAATCACATTTTTTAAAAGTCTGTACAAGTGCTGAATGTCTTGCTGACCTGAGCAATACATCTGTAATGTGTGACCCCACATTCTGTTCATTAGAAAAAACAGAATCTAATAAGTGTTAGGAAAAAAATAAAGGGGGGGGGGGGGGGGGGGGGGTGGGG
>VUQR01036810.1:0-60393 GCA_015108515.1 Hemichromis elongatus
CAATAAAGAAGCTCTCTGGTCAAAAATGTCTTGTTGATGCCAGTGATCAGAGGAGAATGGCTTGCTTCAAGCTGATAGGAGAATGACAACAACTCAAATAACCATTAGTTACAAGCTTTCTTTAACACAGATTTTTCCTTACAGCTCCTTAGACTTTCTTTAACACAGAATACTTTAAGACATGAAGCAGACGGGCTACAGCAGCAGAAGACCACTCCTGTCAGCTAACAACAAGAAACTAATTCTACAATTCACACTCACCAAAATTCGACAGTAGAAGATTGGAAAAATGTTGACTGGTCTGACGAGTCTGGACTTATGCTGCAACATTTTGTAGTAAGGTCAGAATTTGGTGCAAACAACATAACGATATGGATCTGACAGCAAAAGCGGATCTAAAGGTAGCATGTGAGGTGTAATAATAGTGTGTCAGGTAGTGTGTAGGTTGCTCTATTTTAAGTGCTCTGCAGAACGGTGCAATGCAAGATTTCTGTTTTAAAATAAGACAAAGCATTTGTTTTATTGCTGTGGTATGAATGTGACATGGATATATCAGCTGTGGGCTCAGAGGCGCATGATAGCAGGATGTTAATGGTAAACCCCCTAGCAAATCTTGCTAGCATATTCAAGCTTATTTTGCATTTTTAAATTATTATTTTAGAATATTGTTTTTTTTTACATTGTTTATGAATGTTTATTTATAACATTTATCTTTATTTATCTCATCAAAGCAATTAAACTTCCTTTTAATAAAGTATTAAAAGAAATGAGTGAACCAGGTACCGCTTACATTAACTGATAAAAATTCAGGTTTTACATTTGTTTACTTCCAACGTTTTAGTCCCATTTCTGTTTTTACAGATCTCTAAAAGTACCAGGCAATGAAAATATTCAAATGAACCCCTGTAGCAGAAGGGCTTCTGTGAGTAAATATGGTTCTCATTAATGTTATATGTGCCTCAGTATTATATATTTTATAGAAAAAAATAAATGCGGCTGTACAGTTTTTGTCAAATGACGACTAGAGCATTCTTCTCTGAACTACAATGGAGTTGAGGAGAAATATAACAAAATGAAAATATGCAGACACAAGTACCCAAAATACTTCAGCGTCGTGGGTAAGCTCTGCGTTTGCATCATCCAACCTGAATAAAACATCTCTGCTTTGGTCACACTTTATTGTGTCTGCTAAGAGAACCATAACATGTCAGAATCAGCCTGCAAGTAACAAACTCTGCCCCCTTTTCGTGACGTTGAAGTCTTAAGTATAGCCCTAAATAAGATTCCCCAGATGGTTGGAAATATGCTCTGTGTAAACAACCACCCCTTCGACCATCACAGCCAAGATAGTCATCAGATACTCTGACCATCTATGTAGCATATTTGCACACAGTCCAAGATGACATGATAAACATCTAGCATTAGGTCTGGAAAAAGTCTGAAGCAGAACATGTCTCCATGTTCGAGTCTGTGAACAGGTGTTGCTATTGAAAGCTACACATAAATCCACCAGTAGCACAAACACACGTTAAAAGACACAAACAGAATGTAATCTGATAGAAAAGATTGCTCTAATGGAAAATATTGTGGTCTTACATGAAGATAAAGGAGATAAGCTAGCAGAGGTTAGAGGTGTATCTGTCAGGGGGGAAAAAAAACAGTATTTTTTACACATGTTAACATTAAACTTGACATATATTTTTCTTGACATATCAGCTCATTGCACGCTGCCCCACTGACACTGTTAATAAACCTCTGGCTCTCCATGAAGCCCACCAGAGATCGATGGTTTCAAATGGCCCAAATGAAACATCTGTATTTTTCACGTTGTACATTTGTGCTCCCTGATCTTAGAGTTCTGGCCCTGACAAGGAGCCTAAATCACTCCCAAGAGCGTTCAAGGAAGCCACACTCGGGCCCATATTGGAGCCATTTCCTGTCTCTGGAGTGGGTGCACGGGTGACCCTTAGTGACCCTCATTCCCCCATATAAATGCGCATGAGCGCTCTCACATATACACATGCGTGCTCTCTTTAAAGACAGCACCCCCACAGACTGTTGCATTGTAGTAAGCGATTCATATAATATCTCAGTTGCCTGTTGTAATAAATACATCTCACTGGAGAGCAATGCCAGAGAAAATATAATTATATTTAATGGCTTGTGATATGCTGAAGCCAGCCTGAGAGTGGCTTGAGATAAAACAGAGTCACAATTTTGGGATCTGAAGCAAATGGCTTGAAAATGAAGCTTCTATCATTTTTCTCGCAGTTTGTTTCCGTAAAAAAAGAAACCAGATCCGACAAGAGGGCCACACTGTATGGGAATAAATGGAGGGTAAAAGGTCAAATACCAAATTTCTTGCTAATTCTTCCCTTTTTTGTGGGAGTCTGCTGTGAACTGGAAAAGCGGGTGAAACAGAAGCTCACTGCAAATCATCGCAATTGCAGCAGATGCCTAGCTCAGAGGATAAGGTGAGTGAAATAAGGCTAAAGAAAGCAAAAAGGAAATAGTGTCACTGCGCGGTGCGCCGGTGTGTTTGATAAGCAGGACCTAAGAGCAGACAAAGGCGAGGAGGCAAAACTGGACTTAACAAAAAGCGAGCCTTTATTTAGGGCTGAAAACTGACGAAATACAACAAAGCTAAACTGAGGGAAAATCTGAACATAAACTGGGATACTATGACTGAACTGGGAAACTGTGACAAGAGATCGGGAAGGTAACACAGACGACGCAACACCGAACACAGGAAGACTAAGGACTTAAATACACACATAAGGTGATCAGGGGAAGTGGAGACACATGTGGACACAGCTGACTCAAATGAAACATAATGAGAACACAGGGGAGTGTAAAACTAAGCACAAGAACGCAAGACCTTTTTCCAAAATAAAACAGGAAACTAGACATGATAAGACAAGCTTAACAGACCTAAAACACAAGATAAATTACACAAGAACCCAAACATAGAAACCAAGGAAACAATAAATGATGGCTGCTTTTAACCTCAACTAAAAGCTAAATATGAATAACACAAAAACTATAATTACAAATCTAATATGAAATTAATACAAAAATATACTCAGAGCTGGGTCAGCGACCCAGCCTGTGACAAATAGAAATGAGATGAAAGAATAATGAGGCGAACGAAAGAAAGCAGCAAAACAATGTCAGTTTCAACATCTGCTCCAATTCCACACAATTACAGGAAGCGCTACGGTTTGGCCCCCATTCACAGTGACACAAATAATAAACATAACAATGAGGTAACCTATTATGCAGTTGACCAAAGGGCTACTTTACTGCAGTACAGATGCTTGAATACATGTACTGAAAGCCTGTGTTATCACATCCATTCAGCTAAATAAAGTCATTTGTTGCAGGATCAGCCAGATACAGAAAACATACAGAAACAATAGCATCTGTTTTTTACAGTCACGCACAAACAAGTGTTTAAGGTGAAAGTGAGAAACCTGAGGAGGAGGACGATTACTCAGATCTGAAGCTTTATGGACAGCGAGCTCTTTGTTTACCCTGAAAGCCCACAACTTTACTGTTTTAGATCACTTTTTCTCAGTTTCTCTACTTAGGTCCTGTTTCTGCACTGAGCTGCAGACAGACACATGTAAAGGCTCTTGTTAACCTTTGATTAGCTGATTTGGACATAAGCTAAAGTGAAGAGATGCTTGTAAAACTACTACGCCACATCAAGAACAAAAATCTTGGTGCATTTTACTACTTGCTAATTTACATTTTCTGGCTGTAAAAAAAGTCCTTGTGGATTACATCTGAAAGTGTTCTTTTTCCATTTAACCTCCATATTTTTGTGATCCTCCCTTTCCTCTGCTCGCCCTGCTGGATTTCTGCAGGAAGTCTTCAACAATAGGACCCCTCCAGAGACTGTGAAGCCCAGCTGTAAGAAACTCCACACACACACACACACACACACACACACACTCAGGGACGAGGCCCATGTGACTACCTTTATGTTTGCACGTATACACACATTTACACACAGAGTAAACTCACAACCACTCATTTAGCTGAACATTAAATAGAAGCCCCTGCTGTTCGTGTGACGAAACAGTTGACTTTGACAGGAGACTCACGTGACTCACTCTGCTCTCTAATTGGCAGGAACCGCTGATGAATCAGCAACAGCTGACCTCATGCTTAACATTCAGTTTATTTACGCTGCAGACGTGGGCTTATGTGGGTCAAGGCTGCCTCACCCAGTGGCAGAAAGTAAATATGAAAGGCAGTTTCAGTTTTAAAGGAATCATGCTCCATTGGAGGATTTCCGCTTCCATCACTTCGATTGTCGTGTACTTGACTACATGTTAGAGGGACTTTAGTCAGTTATGTTTATTTTCACAACTCTAAAAAGCTTTTATGATTAAGATTTTAAATGTTTTGCATACAGTGCTGTGAAGAAGTCTTGAGGCAGGCTTCGGTTCTTCATATTTTCCTCCAAAAATGAAAAATAGGTTTTGTGATTTACTGAAACATTTGCAGCTAGACATGGAAGTACAGTGTAGTGTATAAGGCAAAATCATAGCTTAAAAGTCAATATTTTAGCACGACCACCTTTATTCTGCAGCACAGCCTGAGCTCTCTTTGGCAAGCTTTTGTATAATTACTTTAAGTAGTCATCAGGAATAGTTCTCCAAGTTTCTTGAAGGACATTCAAAGCTCTTCTTTAAATATTGGCTGATTTTTTCCCAATCTTTGTCAAAAAGATCCCACACCGCTTCAGTAATGCTGAGGTCCAAGCTCTGGGTCAGCCAATCCATGACTGTGTGTTTTTCACACAGTGAAAGCATACCTGGTTTGGGATTTGTGTTTGGGATCATTGTTATGCTGAAAAATTAAGCTATTGCCAACTAGATGCTTTCCTGATGGTTTATTTGGTAGACCAAATCTAAGGGTGCTTTTCTGTGTTCATAATTATATCGGTGCTGACAAAATTGAGGATCCCATCAATTTTGATGAGATCCTCAACATCACTGGCTGAAATGCAGCCCCAAACCATGACACAGCCTCCACCCTGTTTTATAGATGGCTATAGACACTCACTGTACCCTTTCTCCATATATACTAAACCAATAATTTCAAATTTGGACTCATAATGCCATCAGACCTGTTGCTGCTGATTTTGCGTACTTCAGCCTCCCTTTCCCTTCCCTGAGAATGGCTTCTTGATAACCACCCTTCCACTGAGACCATTTCTAAAGAGGCAAAGAGGAGATTGGTTATCTAGGGCCAGATGAATCTCGCAGGTCCTGTTTGAGGTCTTTGCTCAATACTTTTTCCCATTAAGGACATGGCTTTCCGATGCTATTCATCTGCTCTGGATCGTTTTTTGCTTTTTTCTCCATTTGTTTAGTTTCCTCAGTTTTTTTTAATAACACACTACAGACCCACATTTTCCCAGAAAAGTTTTCAAATGATAGCTCTTTAGGAATCACCTTGTTGTTGCAATAAATATATATATATTTTATGCCGGATCAAAGTAAAAAAAATTTAAAAACCCAAACAATTATGTGTTGCTGTGAAAGGCTGCTAGAGACAGAGTGCCTAAAGATACGTAAGACTGGTTGTTTGCTAAGCTGCCTGTTATGTTTAGACACAACACTGGTTCGTCCGTTGGGTTTGTTTTGTACGCTTGAGTGATTCACAGGCCCGTTTAAGTTGATTAACAAACAGAAAACAATGATTCCTCTAAAAATGATTATGAATGACGAAAAAACATAACTTTGATGTTTTTCCTGGAATACATCATGGAATGTGGAAAATGAAATGAAATAGCTTTTTACTTCTTGCACTGATGAGTACAAACTAAGAGTGTCTGAAGAGTTTCAGATATGCTGGTTGACTGAAGTTTCAGCCAGTACCAGCTGATAATCCCGACCAGATGACTCTTCATGCTGTTTTCTAGTTGTGGTCAGAGGCCAACCCCCAAAACATGAGATTTGTGGCTTAGAAAGCCAAGCAAAAGTGAACATGATGAGGAGGCATGGAGACCTTATGATCTTAATCATCATCTGGTTGCACAGTGGGAGGTTGAGTGTAGCAGGGTCAAACACATGAGCATGCCTGCTCACACGCACGCACACACGCACACACACACACACACACACACACACACACACACACACACACACACACACACACACACGATTCCCTCTGGGCGCCCAGAATATACCTGAGACGATGTGGCTCCCTGAGGCCATGAACTGAAGCATTTGCACCCTTCTCAGCCTCTAAATCAATGTCCACCACAGGAAGCCTGTCAACATGACCAGAGCTGAATCTGTCAAAGTTAAACTTTTTCACTGTTGTGACACGAGAATTCACAAACATAAAGTTCAACTACCGGTAAAGTTAAATCCAAACAGCTAAGACTACGACTCTTGTCACTCACAGTCAATCTCTTGCTCAGAGAGCAACCGAACATCTGTTTACTGTTTTTCTGTGTTTTACTTTTACTTATGATGTCATGTTCCTGATGAGGGTGTGTTAGGAATATTTTGCTGACAGAGCATTGAAATCTCTGACTCTTGCTGGAGAGCCTCTGGTTTTCATTGTCAAAGAGAGCAATGCAGTCTCAGCGAGGAGCATGAGGTGCAGCAGTAGACCGGCTGATGGCTTGAGGGTCATTTTGGCCTCCTGTAAGCAGTCTGAGGAGAGATATTTCAGTAAATAGAAGCAAGGTGGCAGGCATTTCACAAAGTACACATAGGTCAAGACTCACTTGCTCTCAAATGTATGCTCTCAATGTCTGTACTGGCCCCAAAATCACACTGTGACAGGTGTAATCAACACATGGGGTTAGCCTGAATAATTAGCAGTTGAAATGTGTGTGTGTGTGTGTGTGTGTGTACAGTGCCCTGCGATGGAGTCAAGTATCAAGCTAAATTGTTGTTTTAGTCCAACCATGATAACAGTCATTATAGTATTACACTGAAACCTAATGCAAATACATAAACTTACTGCTTAGCAGCTACAACAGAAGAGCATGTTACCTAGCGACAGTGTTATTGCATTTACCGTACTCTCCACACACACATCAATGCAACAACTGCAAACAACCAGTTTCAAATATTTATCCTCCCTATAGAGGGTGAAATTTATCATATGTAAATAACAGTAAGTTTGGAACTAAATGAACATGTTAAAAGTGTGCATGCATGTCATTCTGTCTGTAAACGTAATAGCTCCAAAAGTTTTGAATGATATCTATTACTAAAAATATTTAAAAAAATTATGAAATGATGAAATATACACAAAATTATGTCAACGGGGTAAATAACCTGTAATTTACACCTGTTTCTATTGCACTACAAAATTATTATGTACATTTTAAAAGCACACAGAAAACAAAAGGAATATATAAAAATAGTGAGATGCCTTTACAGCTTCTTGTTGTAGAAGGCATAGTAGATGGTGTCTGCACCATATGTTTATTGTGTGGGTGGAGTATGATTAAAACTTACATTATACTTAATTATATCTTACATATTACCTACATTTAAAGGGTTTTAGTTGCTGAAAGGAAATCTTCTACAGTTGGCATCAATATAACAGACACATGTCCAAATCCACATAGTGGTTCTTTAAAGAAATGTGTTCAAAGTTGAATTAAAAGTAAAGCTAATCTACACTCACTGGACATTTCATTAGGTACACTTTTCTGAGCTGGACCGGGTTTTGCCCTCAGGGCTGATGCTAAAAACATTTCGGTCTACATTGGCATACTAGCAGTTGCTCCAGACTTGTCAGCTGCACATCCACGAAGCCCATTCCAGTGCCTTCCAAAGGAAGCTCATTGGATTGGGATTTGCTGACTGTGGAGGCCATTTGAGCACGGTGATCTCACTGTTATGTTCGAGAAACCAATTAGAGATGAAATCTCAGTCTAGTCCATTTGGCACCAACAAACACGTCGCATTCACAGTCACCTAAAACATCTTTCTTTCTCATTCTTGCTATGAACTTCAGCAGATGTGTACATGTTGCATTGTTTCTAGTGAATACCAATGTACTGTAAATAAAACCAAAACCATGGTGACTGAAACTGAAGCAGCTCAAGTAACTTCCACTTTTGCAAAATGACCTTTATTATCTTGTTGTCTTTTCTCAAAAACTTCTGTGGAACATTGTTAATCATTTCAAGTTCACGCACTGTTTGTGGGCGGGCTGCACTGGGCTGATGTACAAAGCTGCTTTCTGCTTCTTAAAAATGTCAGTGACTGTGGAGTTCATAAGTCAGCCTTAACTCTAAAACACAACTGGATACATGCAGCTTGAATTACAGCCCTTCCACAGCATGTGTTAAATTATGAACATAAGTCCCCCCCCCTCACACGCACACACGCACACACACACACACACACACACACACACACCCCAGTCGGTCTTCTCCATCTCCTCCCGTGATTACCATCCTGTTATGTCAGATGTAACGCCAAGAAATGACCGCACTCTGAGCAGAATATGATATCCTCCAAATCACAATGGCTGTGCGACATGCCAGGAATGTGATGTCACATGCTTGAAACAACTGTGCGTGCACACATGTGTAAATGCAGCCTGTTTGTATTCAGGTCCGTTTGCTGGAACAAAGGGGATTCCTAAACAGCACATCCTCACAGTAACACCGGGCGTGTGCTGCAGATTCTTTGAGGGGCGATCGGTGTGAAGATGTCTTCAGGGATCGACTTTAGTCCTCTTATTTTTTCTTGGAGCTCATCATTCAGTAAACAATCTATTCCAGTGAGTGAAGCGCCATCAAATTTCCTGTGTACTTACACTAAGGTCTGGGAACAAAATTTGACGGAAATCACATTCCTGTCATTGTTGGGCAGTCGCAGGAATAAAAACATAGAAACACACACAACAATATAACATATTGACTTCTTACTTTTGCCTCTACTTCTATAACAACACTTCAAGGATATGACAAAAAAACAAGGATTACCCCACAAGCAAGCCAGCAGCTCTGTGAGGTCTCCTGCTTTGAGCATGATAGCATGCCAACGAAAGCAAAGTGCTATCACCACAGCAGCTTCGTAGTTTTACATGTTCACAGTGTTGCACATTAAGTTAGTTGCCGATTCTAAATTTGCTTTAGGTGCAATAATGATTATTGGCCTGTTTTTTCCATTGTTGCTGAGTAATTCCTACACGAGTTTGCCAATCAGAGCTAGATTGTAAGGGGCACCTATGGCCTATCCTCAAGTTCGTTTGGGCGTTTTGGTCTCATTTTGGTAGTGCACAACAGATTTAACGTGTTCAGATTACTGTTGGAGCACATTTAGTGTTTCAGTGTGATCTGAAAGGCAGTGGGTAGCACTCCTGAGGACTCCTCAGTGTATATCACACCCAGTTATTTGTATTGATAAGTTAATTTAGTTGGGCTGCCATTTTAACTGTATTAGCATTGTGATTGTAAGTCTCCCCTATTAGAAATACAATAAAGAAGTCATTTAACTAACACTTTGGATTTGTTTTTGTTTTTTTGTTGCAGCTCCAGTCTTATTTGTGATTTCTTGGTCTATCAAATAAACTATTGAAACAAAACAATCCCACCTCCACCTTGCTAGTAACGAGTCAGTTATACAACTAAGACTCATTTACAAGAGAGACCTGTTTCATGAACCATTTTCTGTTTGTTTGCACACACTAACCACAAATGAGATAGCACAGTTCACAAGTCCAAAAAAGGATACCAATGCATAGATAAGAACCGAATGTGACACAGCCAGCAATGCATTCAAGAACAGCTGGCCTATATTGAGCTGTGTCTGATGCGTTAACCACAAATAACACATAGCTTTCCTCAGCTCTGAGGGGGAATACTCAAAGGAAGCATCATCTTTGACTCAAAGGTTTACACACAATTTTGGTTTTCTATCCATCCAGTTGCTCTTCATATTTAGGCTCAGTTAGCTAACATTGCTAGACCATTTTTCACAAACCTTTCGCCAGTAGAAAGAAATGCCTTTATTAAAGTTACATGAACTCAAGTTTAAATGTATCCCTAAAACCTTACATTTTTTTTCCCATTCAAATATGCAAAAATTTAAAAAAAGGAAATCTCAGTGTTTTTTTGGCATTCTAACACAATTGTCATTGTAGAGACTGCAGGGGTGTCCACTGAGCAAGTGTGTGTGTGTTTATTTGTGTTAGAGAGAGACAAAACCAGCAGTCAGGCGGTAACCGAAACTCCACAGCTCAGTGTTGACAGAGTCAGAAGGTTTTGACCTTGTCTGGGCCTTCTGAAGAGTGACAGGAAGCTTCAGAAAATCAGCAAGAGAAGATAAAAACCCACAAAGTGGCAGAGACATCTAATTGATGCACACACACGTCTGATTCTTATCAGGAAGGATGACAGTTTTACTTTAAAATTAATTTGCTAATTTAAACTTTAGTGCTTCTACTCAAGCATCTGAATTAAGGTGTGAAGTTTAATAATCCTTTAATTATCCTTGTTTGTGTTTGCTGGTCATAGTAGAAAAGCTGCACAAACACAGTGAGTATACAAGAAAAAACAAAAGAAAGGATAGAGAACAAGAATTCCTAAAGCGAGTTAACCTCTAAACTCAAGATATTTCTATTTGATCTCCTTAGTCTGGTTAACGTTGGAGTTCAAAAAGGAGAGAGAAACTTCTCTCGTTACAAAGGAATCAGTGAGGATGGACCTGCTTTCCTTCACACTGAACTGTCACCAGACTGGCTATGTGCAAAGTCACGCTAAAGGAGCCAAAGGAGCAGAGCCCAGCAGAGCCAAAGGAGCTGCGAAGTCAAACTGCAAAACAATGAGAAACTCCTCTTATCTTCCATGTCCAGTGCTTTCACTGTTTGTGGCAGATTAAAAAAAAAAAAAAAGCAAGCAAGAAGTCATCCTCTACAGAAGTCAGCATGTCCTTATATAGCTGTGGACTGATCGGCTTCTTTGGATGAATACAGTGTTCGGCTGCAGATGCAAACTTTGAGAAAATGGAGTTTTGTTAATTTTAACAATTATCTTTCATTTATGTATGTTGTACTTATCATTCAAAAAGGCTCTAAAATGAGTATGAGTTGTGGTATATGAACAGCAGAGGTGGCAAAGGTGCAGACTGTGTTTACTTAAGAAGAAGTACAGATACCTGTGTTAAAAATAGTCCAGTAAAAGCTGAAGTAGTGAAGCAACTTTTTAATTCTAATGAATTTGCTTATGATATATGGTTAGAGTGGGATTGAGCAGGTGGGGGAAAGCCTAAGCGCTGTGAAGCTGATATCCATACCCTACACTGACACTACACTGTTTACTGTCTTTATGCTAAACAGTTGGTATAAAGTTAGAATTCAGTGAATAAATCTAAGCATCATCAGTTTAAATGCAAATGTATCTGTGCTGCACTAGATGTAACCTAAATCTGACCATAAGCACCACAGCCACTGTGCCGCAGTCCAACACAGAGCTTTACTGTGAATTTACCACAGTAATGCAAGTTAACCTGTTCATCTTGGCCAAAACTAACCAGTAATTCCATGCAACATTTGAATAACACAAAGTTAGTGTAGCTTAATTTGGTTTGCAGGATGTTTCACAAAATGAAAATACACAACTTTTCATATCACATCATATTACGATCCAATATGTGAGTAAAATACAAGCTTTAAATTTGTTTTGTTTAAAAACGTGTTTTAATTTTTGCTTTGGGTAGTAGGAAGTAAAAGTAAAAACTGGTCAGAAAATAAGTACCCAAGTAAAGTACAGATACCTGCAATAACAAAGTATTTTTACTTTTATGGACAGGTTGGACTTACACACTACATGAATACAAGAACGTGAAGAATGTTACTGCACTGGTCCTTATTTGTGAAACCTTTTCCACAGTTCTTACACTAAACATGATGACAGCTTGAGAGAGAGAGAGTACATTTTTCAGTAAAATTAAAAAGTCCTGCAACTCAGTAGTGTGAGTAGAGTGAGATACCTTTGCTGCTTTGTTAGCTTCCCAGCTAACAACAGGTGCATGTGGATCAGTTATAGATGGTTTTGTTGTTGCTGATATCGATCCAGTATTCTGTCTTGCTTCTGCTGACCACGAGGAATGAAAGTCAGCAACGGGAAGGCACAAAACATGTGTGCGGATGACAGGGAGATGCAAAGGTGGATGAGATTAAATACCTGGAGTCAACCGTTCAGGAGGAGGAGGACGGTCAGGGCTGATTTGTGACAGAAGGCTAGCAGCAAGAGTGAAAGGGGTGGTTTACAAGATGGTAGTGAGGCCTGCTGTGAGATATGGTTTGGAGATGGTGATAGATGAGATGGCAAAGCAGATGTTAAGATTCTTTCATTGGGAGTGATGAGGATGGACAAGATTAGAATTGAAAAGATCAGAGAGATGGCTCACGTTGAGCATTTTAGAGACAAAGTTAGAAGACAGAAGGTTGAGATGATCTGGACACATGCAGAGCAGAGTAAGTGGGTAAAGTGTGAATTCTTATTCTTATTATCTTATCCAATTCTAGTGTTTTTTTTCTTAATTTTTGCTACTGCAACTTTGCACTGTCCACTTCCTGCTGTAACAAACAAATTTCCCACATGTGGGACTAATAAAGGTTATCTTATCTTAAATGGAGTTGAAAGGATGCTGAGTATGAAGCTGTCCTTCCTCTGAGTTGCATGAAGGACATACAGGGAGACGGTGTGACAGGATGCTCAAGATAGTATGACAGGAGGGAGATGAGGCGATGTGGCGAGGCCTATAGGAAGCAGCCGAAAGAAAGAGCAGAACAAGCATGTTTAGTTGTAATCTGCTTAAATGTTGTTGGTGGTGGTGAATTAGAAGCAGGTAGGACATGGACAAAAAACACCATAATAATCTGAATTGAACGGTGGCTAGATTTTAAGTATGCCTTTTTTTAAAGGCTGATGGGGAGTTATGCAAAGTTGTCTATCAGTTTTAGATTTCCTTATGCTAAAAGGGCCAAATCCTGGTTTCTGATACCACAAATAGTTAATGTTTGATATTTGTTGATATTTTCAATCAATAAATGATTTATTGCACAAATTTCTTCTGTTGATCAGCTGCACTAGCTTGGCAGGAAAGCACATCCAGCTAAAAAAAATCAAATGTGGCTGCATGCATGACCAGTTAAGGGGAAAGGCTACACCTGTGTCTATTCGCTGTTTCTTGTTGGGTTCATTAGACCCAACAAAAAAACAACACTGATTTATTTGAAAGCTTGGTAAATGAATCTTTAATCTGGTCTGATATGACACAACATTACCATACATAGCATATGTTTACTGTGAGCTATTTTCTACTGTTACACACGAGCCATTGTCTTTGTATACATTACAGATTCCTTAGATATTCACTTTAAATGGCTTTCACTCAACGCAGTTTTGTAGAGCATCGCAGTTGGGATGAGGGGCTGCTTTGCTTTAGCCTGCAGAGAAATATTGCCGGTCACACTTTATGAACCAAGTCAAAGTTTGATAGTGTTTCAGCTTCAATAGCAGGGAATTAGTGTCTAAAATACAGTTTGTCTCCATTGCCTTAGCCACAGAAAGCATCTCCAATGAGCTTTTGTCGTTCGAGAATATGAATGAATTTCAGAGTTTTCTGTTCAAAGAAAGTATTTCTTGGAAGTGAATAAAAAATGCCTTCAATTTATTAGAGAGGTAGACAGCCTTATATCTCATACACGCTAATGCTCTCTTCCTGTCTTTATGTATACAGGCAGTTAAGGAGAGAGCGAGAGAAGCAAAACACATTAGAATAGACTTCCACGGCTAATAGGAGAATATAGTATGTCAGAACGAAAGGGAGGGGATGGAGGAGGGGGGGAGGAAACCGTGTAGAGGTCAGAAATGAAAACATAAAGTTAGCGTGCAATCTATACATTGGTACAAGGAGAAAGAGCTGCATATGACCAGATCAAGGCATGAAAGAGGATGAGGAAGAGAGGAGATGGGTGGGGAAGGGTCTTCTGTAGTGAGGAAGTGCATGAAAACTAATCAGAGTCTTCCTGAATCTCAGTGCGATGGCTGAAGACAGGAAGGACTTCTGTAAACGCTCTTATTCACTGAGATCCTGTTTGATGCATTTCTATGAGAATAGCTGAAGCGTGTTTGTGCTACATTTGATGCACACACGCACCGTGTAATCCCACATTATTCTCCACCTAGATTGTCTATTGAAGGATGTACTTTATGTTGAACAAATCATCCTGTATTTTTTTTGTGTTTGAAAATATTCAAAATATTTACACAGTGAAATTGAGAAAGATAATCACGGTTCAGCTACTGAAGAAACTGACTGAAGTGTTAAAGTGTGCATAGCCCGTACAGCGCTGCAGTGGATTTTGAACTGACTGTATTCCATATTTCCTCTTTAATTCAAAGGGTTTAAAAATAGTGCATTAATATTTTAAGGAATTACAGTTTTTATACACAGTTCCTCATTTTCACAGAATCAGTATTTGGATAATAAATTAATTTGCTGTTTAATAATCAGATGGAGCCTGTTGCCTTGGTGTTTCATGAAAAATAAGCAGATAAAAGATCTGGAGTCGATTCCAAGTGTTGAACTTGAAGATGTTGATGCAAGTGAAGGAGGCTGAAAAATGAAAAATAAACCTATCAGATGGATTCAAATCAACAGTATGGTCCATTCTTTAAGAGAAAGAACATGCTCCGTCAGCTCAGCAACACAAAAAGGAAAATCATACGAGACAACTGAAGTGCATGATTGCACAATTGTTTTTCTGGCACGAATTTATTTTTTTACAGTGTCTAGTCAAAAACAGCTGGAAGTTTTCAGGTCCACAATCAAGAGAGTTTCTTGAATGTGGGCAGTTTACAGCAAGGTACAAACCACTGGTTACACTTCAAAACAGGAAGGTCAGATTAGACTTTGCTAGAAAACATCTAGAAGAGCTCGTATGTTTCTGAATAAAAAACGTTTCTTTGGTCAGATGAAACCAAAAAAAAAAAAAAAACTTAGACTGATGGGAAGATCTCTTGTCAGCTGTTAGGATACCATGATGACAGCTGCTAAAGCGATCCTGGTGTTTGCCAAATTATCCTTGAATGGTTGGATGTTGCTGAACAGGTACTCAGGTGTTAGCAGCAGTTGAAAGGGAAATGACTGTGGTTTATAAGGAATGATGATGTACGTAGAATTTAAGAAGTGTCGAATGACACGAAAAATTAGAGCGCAGTTGTCAGGAATTGATACAAAGATTGTCCATATGTAGGGTGGGCTATTATTTCAGAATTATGGGGGGAAAATGCCTGCTCTCTACGAAACTGTGTTGAACAGAGGTTTTTTGCATTATATGGTAACAGTACACTTGTGTGGTTGGTTGTAGTCCAGGCTCTAACGCTCTTCACTAACTGTCCCCTTGTTATAGTAATCCATCCGTAACATGGGGATTTTTTTTCTCTCTCCAGCTGTTGACTGCTGGAATTGGCACCACTTTTAGACTGTGTGTAACGCTTCTGTTGTTGTAAGACAATCACTGACAATCAGTACTGAGATCTGAATGCTGAGGAACTGAGATCTAGACCAAACAAAATCGTGTTCTTTGTTTTTTGTTTTCTTTATCAGCTAAACTAAGAGGCAATGGGAAAATGCTTTATATAATGTGAGATATGGTTTGGAGATGGTGATAGATGAGATGGCAATAATGCTTTATATGTATATATATATATCTATATCTATCTATCTATCTATATATATATATACAGTGTATATATATATACACATATTATAGCTGCAAGATGTTTTATTTTGCTCCATTTTTCAGACTTGCAGGGGAATTTAAAGCCTATCCCAGCTGTTATAGGTAAGAGGTGAATACACTCTGGACAAGTGGCCAGTCAAGACAACCATTCACTCACATCTACATTTACAGCCTGTTTAAAATCATCAATTAACCTAACATGCCTGTCCAGAACAGGTGTGGTTGTCTAGTAAATGTTTTCACTCTGCAATAAATGAGTGTTCATCTTTGCTACTTTTCTCACTTCTGTTCACCAGACAGTTTCTCACAAGTGCACTTTAACCCTATAACCTAAAAAACCTTTTTTGTTTAAAATATTTAGAGCCGTGTAAACAGGATACTGCACCATGGCATCAGTGAACTCTTGTTTATTTCCTCTTCATAAATCATATTCATTCTTCATTTCCATCTAGACTAGCTCCATACCCCACCAATGGCTTCCCACCCACAGTCTGACTACCCCTGATTTAGTGAAACACGTAAAACTTTCCTTCCTCCATAAACAGACTGTCACAGCTTCATTTTTGTAAATCTTTTTAAAATGTTTTCCGTTTTAATAGGACTTCGCTGTCTAAAACAGTTCCAGAGAAGGACGAGCTGCCTCACCGAACAAACTCTGTATGTTAAACTGAGTCTATTTTAGTTGAGTTGTAGTCGCCAGACATCACTGTGCCGCTTGGACTGCTAAGATTTTCCCATGGGCTCGACATAGGTTATAAAGTCTTGCGATTAACTGACTAAAGCAATAATTCAGGCCGGGAATTTGACCTTATCCCCAGTTACTTAAGCTACCCGTGTGCATCATTTAAGGTTTTAATTATATTGTGTCATGTTGAATAGAAAATTTGTATGGATTTTGGAACATGAACATGAAGACTGGTGGAGGTTCTACAACAGCTGTACTAAGAGAAAGAATCACACAACAGTTAGTCTACACTTTTTAAAAGCACAGTGAAGTAGAGAAGGAAGTTAAACCTTCAAATGTTCACGCATCAAGCTGATGCACTGAAAGACTTCACTCATATTCACCAAAAAGCTGTTAGGCTAAATGCAGAATGGCTGTTTTAGTTCTGTTTGTGACCGACCTGTTACCTGCCTGGCATGTCTATCGCTCATCCTTCTCTCCTCTACCTGTCCATTATTTTTTTCCATGGTTTTGTGTAAGTAACAGCTATTCAGCGTGTATTACACATGGAGGGAGGGGCAGAGAGGGAGTGAGAGGCACACAGTTGTGCGCATCTCTGGGGGAGCGCACCCCTGTTAGCTCTGTGCACGCGACGCGGACAGACTTGCGCCTGATGAGCGGATTTTGGCAGCTGCCTTCATCCCATCCCTGCTTTTTATGATGTCACTGCTCATATTAACGGCAGAGACCCTCAGACCTCAGGAACCCTCAGTCCGCTACACTGCCCACTTTTCCTTCTCCTCCCCGTTCGTCCCGCCCAACTCAGAAGACTAGTTTGATTCAGGACTTTCAGACTTTTAAGCTGCTGGTGTACAGGGAATGCTTCGAGGACTCTTACAAGTCTGCTATTAGCGATTTGTAAAAAAAAAATCTCTGATAAATCTTCTATTTAAAAGTCAGTGGACTGAGACTGAGTGAAGCTACAAGGACACAGCTTCACAGTAACGTCGTTCAAGATGTGGCAACGTTTTATTTTGACAACAGAGGCAATTACTGGTAAGTAATGACCGCAGAAAAAAGACGCGTATAATGATTATTGGACCAAATTACATCCACTTCTTCTACAGTACCGAAGCTCCCTCGGCGCATCCTTGTGCGCATGCCAGGCGGCACACGCTTGGATCCTTGCAGTATGCATAATTGACGACCGAGCGACTAAAAGCATCCATTAGAAGTGTCACTCACCTTGCCTACACGCCCATTAGAAAGTCGGTGTCCTGTGCTAATACGAACTTTCTGTATGTGCCAAGGTGAGATTTATTCTGAAGGAACAAGGGTGCTTCATAGACTCACAGCAACGCCACCCATGAGCTTATGTAACAGACACATTGGACGGTCAGTCAAATTACTGCACGGTGCTCTAATTAGATGCTGGCCATGCCAGAGTTTACGCCGTCAGAAGTAGTCTGTGTTTCTGCAGTGCCATGTGTTTCTGCTGTTTCTGGTGCAGATGTTGTGAAATTATGTCTCACCCTGTTTTAGTAGGCAGTAATTAGGTCTGAAGCTCTTGCTTAAGTGAAATTGCTGCTGGCTTAGTTATCGGGGCTTAGAGGACTTGGGGATCGGGTTCGCTTTTGCGGAGTTCCTTTGGTGATGTTGCGCTCCCAAGTTCATCTATAGAGCAGCAGAATTTTATAAACTTCTAGGTCACGTCCAAGAAGTTTGAATACGACGGAAAGTACCAGTGATGCATCAGAGTTTGGATGAGGTGGGAGTAAGTGGGAGAGAGACAAAGTCAACAGTGCATGTCTCTGGTTAAGTCTCAGATTTCTACGCTTACATGTGATGCCGGCTTGTGACGGTCATTAGAGAATTAAGTTAGAGGTGGAGAGAAATGTGTGTGGCTGTGTGTCAAGGGGTCACTTCAGTTGAAGCTCATATGGCCAAGCCCATCCCATAACCATCCCATCATCAAGACTAAAATCATTTTTTTTCTTTTTAATTTGTCCCTCTCTGGCTCTCTTTAGTGTCTTTAATCAGATTGATGCAGTTTGCCAAACAGAGCTTTTCCTTCTACCTGTGCAAATTCAGCATTATTGTGAATGAGGCTGGGCGCTGTTACTTAACCAGTCTTGTTCCATCCCAGTCCTAATTGGCCCATCACTACAGTTTGAGCGGCAGGAGTCGGTTCACACAGGGGTAAAAGGTGGTTTGAGTCCATAGTGTTGGGTTATGATAGCTACCTCTGCCTGCTTCAGAGGCCCACATGTGGTTGTTGTACTGGCAGCATTTAATCTATGTAAATTCCTAACGGAGATGGAGCTGCAGGTGGTTTGAGTTTGGTTTTTCAGTGGGGCATCTGGCTTCCATCAGTATGAGTCGACTGGAGTGACACAAACAGCAGGAACAAAGTCACCTATGGGCTGCGACTAATTATCATTTACGGTGTTGATTTTATTTTTTGTACTTAATAATTTAGTCTGTAATGCAATGAGAAAATGGAAATTGGCTGGCAGCCATTCACACAAAATACAGTTTATGCAATCCTCAAGGTGACATTAGCACATCGCACACGTTATTTGTCTGACCTTCTTACTGTAGCTCAAAAAGTAACAAATTCTCACACTGGAACCACATCATGTTTATGGTTTTATCTTAATCAATGACTTTAATCATCGGTTACACTAGAAATAGCTCTTGGTTTTGAAATAGTCATGGCATAAACATTTGACCTCTGCTTGAGATCTCTTTCCTCTCGTTTTTTGTCTGTTGACCCTGTGACTCAAGCCAAAGCTCTTTTTTTTCTTCTTTGAACTTCTCCTTTAATGCAGGGACTGCGGCAGCATCACGGCGCTCACACATGATAGGATGCTTGTGAGCTGCGAGAAATAGCCAGAGGGTATTTTAGAGTTCATATGGTTGCTAAACAAAGTTGCCTTTTATGGCCTGTTATTTGATTACAAAGTAGTAAATTAGATGAACGCTGTTTCGAGACCTCTGTTTCGCTGCCCTGCAGAGATTACAAGGTGTTTTCTGTACGAGTTTATCACATTTCAGTGTCTTTTTACAGTATGTGTGCTGCAGAGATGGAAGGAGGAGCTGAAGGATGAGTGGAACACAAACCGGTTTATGTGCTTCACAACTCTTTCAAGGAAATTTGTCTTTTCCCTGCATTTTCCTGAGCACATGAAATGCCGCAGTAGAGCAGAGAGGGCAGTTAATTTATTGATGGCTGGAATGTCAGAGGATATACTGTAAAGTCTTAAGACATTACAACTCTGCAGTGAATTTAGTAGCTTGGCGAGACATAGCGGTGAACCCGGCCATCTCCGTCATTAGCAATATGTCTCCTCCCCCTCCTTCTCCTTCTACTGACTGCAATATTTGAATCTGAATTAGCGTGCTCCCTGGAGTCTGCAGCAATCAGCACTAATCTGACATAAACTGTCTGCTGGCACGGGCAGACAGATTTCCTGGAGTGGTGAGTGATTATGTTAGCTTATCATCTACTTGTGTCTTCTTAGACCCAGTTTGAGCATCCTTATTTGTTGCTTTCACACACATGAATATATCTATAGACTGCAGGAATGCCTCTGCTGAATGTGTTGGACGTGCAGCAGAAAATGACAGTTTTCATTTTTCACTTCTGGTGATTTTATTGTGGCTGTGTCATAACCACAAAAAATGTCCTCTTGTGAATTTGCTGTCATCATTGTTGTGACATACCAATCACAAAAAAGCCACTTGAGGGAATTTGGAGTTGTTTCCAACTCGTTGTGATGAAGAAACTGAGGTCTGCCATGGCCAGTACCTTATTTATTAACTATATGTTAAAAGCACATACAAAACCTAAGTGCATGACTCATGACCTGACATGACCATCAGAACCAACAACCCCACAGGGTTGTAAAACAGTGTGGCTTCCTTCTTTCTCTAATTCCCTTAACCTGCACCCCTAATGCCTTCCTTAAATAGGGCAAGTAACCCATCTAAAACTCCTGGTGCCCAAGTGATTCTACTGCTTGAACATATAATAATTTTGCAGCACCCTATGCATGTATAGGTTTTATTTCATTTGATTTTTTCCAGAAATTCACGGACGCCAGCAGTGCCAATGTAAGGTTTAGTCTTTCAAAATTTAACAGCTGCATTTTGACTATAGACTACACATAAAAGATGGAAAAAGTCAGTACAAAGAAATCTAATTTGGTAACAAATTTAGTTTTAAAAACTAGATTTCACAGACTAAACCAACTACGAGGACCAGGGACCAAGTTGTGAGATAGCAGTGCTAACCACTGTGATAGTGTGTTGACCTTGTTTGTGTTTAGTGCTTATCAGCAAGTGATGACAGGCAAACAAACCAATGCATGGCTTTTTTTCTTTTTCTTTTAAGCTCTAAATGTTAGAATACCCACAGCTGTGCCGTATGGTTACAGATTTTTGAGAAATGGTCTATTTTCTCACGTTATTCTGATAGGTTGTTGTTACTGTGCTATTGCCCACATGTGGAGGATTTCACACAAAGATGACAACAAACTAACAGCTACCTCATGGTTTCCACCTCTGACCGTGTGAAAGGTTGCCTGCTATTCTGCTCTTCTGCTACTCTCTTTATCATCTTGCTCTTGTCCTTTTGTGTCAGAAAAGTAAAAGCAATATCCATATCTCCACTGTACATTACTCAACCATTTTTCTCCCACTGCACACGATCTGAAATCTGCTGATTGTAACATCAGTGCGCTGGAAGAAAAAAGCATGTTTTGCATGCATGTATTTTTCTCTTTTTGTCTACCTTTCCTACACATAACCGAAGAAACTGTAACGCAAGTAATGGCATAATTGTAACTGTGATGTAATTACTCAGTTTAGTACAGTGTGTGTTACACCCAACACTGCATAACATATAGGAAAGATTAAACTGCCTCGATGCCTACCGATTACAGTAAAAAAAATGCGCTTAGCTGCTGTGACGGCCACTGCATTAGTGGTTAAACACATGTTATATATAGTTCAAATGAAGCCCTATTGATTGCGGCTGAAGAACTACGTTTGTAGTAATGCTCCTTTATCTTGTATCGCTCTTTTTGCCTTGGTCATTGAACAAAGCGGCCCATCTTCAGGACTACAATACAAATCTCATGCAACTAGCCTGAATGTGAATCAATTTTTTCCTCAGAGCTGGTGCAACAGTGTGTGCAATAGCTGAAATGGTTTGTGCAATTACGACTGAAATGAGTTTTCTCATGAGATGCTTACATGTCTTTTCAAAGCTTCACACAATGATTTTGGTGCCAGTGACCCCACATGCCCCTGCAGCAGCCACCATAGAGGAAGTGAAAACACGTGGGTTGCCAACAGAAAATGTATGTGGAGTATCTCATGCTTCAGCAGCAGTCAGATTCACAGTGCGAATGCTGATTTGCATGTTGAAGACTGAAACGACAATGATGCATACGGCATAACATGACTAAATTTAGAGAAGAGGAAATTGCTAGTTAAGGTGGCGTTTAGCTCAGAGTACTGTATATTTTAGCTGTTTACTGCAAACATTTAGAAAAAAAAGATGTAATTGCTGTTGTGACAGCTACTACTTAAACTTGGGTAAACTGCTCTTTCTAAACAAGGTCTCTTTCATTTGCACAGCTTTCAGTTAATACTCTTGCTGGAAATTTGGTGGATAGTAGCATGCAAGAAATGCTTGCAAGCATGAAAGATCCATCATATCGGCAGAGAAAGACAAGCCCGTTCTCACTGCCGAGGTGTAACATCCCGATGATTTGTCACGTCCCGTGGCGTTCCTAAGGAACGCAAAGGTAACCTTCTGCATTTTTATGCTACACACAGGGTTATGGACGAAATCCAGTAGAATGACGCTCCCGTGGTAATACACGTTCCAGCCATATATTCCAGCCCTAAACCTAACCTTATCCCCAACCTTAACCAGCACTTTAATGATGTTAAATAGTGTTTTCCAAAGCAATTTAAGTAAAATGAACAAACATGTGTAGATTGATTCCAAACAGTTCAGATATTTCCTCCTATTTCCGATGTCGTCATTTAGGGACGTGTTGGGTGCTCGGAAATGTAATATGTTGATGATTTGTCACCTAGCGTAAAATATTACGCTTTGGGAGTGAGAATGTCGATCCAGCTTCTCATCCAATTCTGATATACGTCCCGTTACCCTATCCTTGAGTATTCCATTACACGTAATGCGGATGTGATGTGGTACTTTTGGTTGCTTCCTTGTTTCTCAAGAGGTTGCAGTAGTGAATGTTCTTCTTAGCACAATCCTCTTATTTGTCCTGGGACCAGCATTGAGAGTGCACTAGCTTATGACCCCCTGAGGCTGGACTGAGCTGGATGTCTCTTCTTGGTCTCAAACCAAGGACACAGAGATCTTTTAAATCTGTTAACCATTTCATCACTGAGCCACACAGAGCACTGGCATGATGCCCATATCAATTTACTAATGAATAAACTGTATTCCTCTCGCTACAACAGAAATGTATCTACCAGAACATTTTCCAGAGAAGATTCTGAAGTAACATTTTGGGCTTTTATTACTTTCTTATCAAGAGTCATATACCCACAGAGTTTATATATAATGCTATATCAACTAAACTGCCATTACCATTACTTCTCCAAAAGCATAAAAGAGTAGATATTTGATCATCGAGGATGCCGTCATAGTCTGAAGTAATGTATAAAACAATGATTTATTAATTGCCTTTGTTTTTGTAATACTCTTCATGACCCTTGTCTTTTTTCATAAGCTTTGTAAATGTTATGTAAGATTGATTTATATCTTCTATTGTTATGTCTTTATTGTTTTATTTATGTGTTCAGGCTTCTATAGATGGCATCAGTTAGTGAGGGACTGCAGTGACAGGAGCTGTTTCCATGCCCAACACTACAGAATGAATCTGGCACATTCAGATTTTTGCATGTTTTCAGGAACCCATTTAAATAAAATAAAGATCAAATATATTACATCAATACATCTAAGAGTGTATATTTGCTAAATTAGTATTTGTTGAAAAACAACTCAGTGTGAGCGCCGTTACCGCACGCTGATGTCATTTATCGTCAATACATTTTTACTTTTTCCTGTTTTGAGTCTCACACGCAAAGTGAAAATAGGGTGACATAAATGTGTGCATGCATGCACATGCATGCACACATTTAGTGTGGAGTGGTGCTGACAAGAAACGGATGACGGGAAAGAATAACTTGAGTTTCCAACAAGTTTTGTGAGTGCAATGAAAGTACCATCAACTGAACAAGGCATGAGCGACAGAAAGAAGGCGGCAGTAAACAGCCGGGGTAACCAGTGCGAATTGTGTCCAACCTGCTGACTTTTTCCTGTTAGCCTCCTCCACGCCGTGTTAGCTCTCCAGCTAAAACCTGGTGCTGCGCAGCTGTTGATGTTGCAAACAAAGAACAACAAAGAACTGAATTTAAACGAAGGCGTCACTTTCGCTAATACTGATAGTATAGTATTCTGTAGTATTCTCTTATCCTCATAATAGATTGGTGCATCACTAGACTACAGGGTAACCACATCTGAACTCAAAAAGGCCTATATGCAGCACATCCCCCCTGCTATGTCTCCTTCATCTCCCACATAATATATGTCTTGCAGGTCTTTGTAGTAGTGATCTATGAATCACATACACAGCCTTTGATACAGATGACCTGCTCAGGCATTCATAGTGTTATGCTTAGTTCTTCTTAAATTAATACAGAGGATGGAAAAAAAAGAATAAAAAGGAGGAAGAGGTTTAAATCTTTCTTGTACCTCGCTTTGCGTCTGTTTCATACAGGTGCATGATCTGTGTGCATTTGACCTCCAGAACAAGACAAATATGTGCATGTAGGAAAAAATAGTCAACACTAACTACTGCATCAAAGATCAGATGAATCTACACAAGCTTGGATCAATAGTGTCACACACACAGTATCTGTTTTCCTGATGTATGATAGTCTTCTCTTTCATTTGCCTCACTTCTTGCAGGAAAGGCAGCTGCAGTGATGGGTGACATGTGTTTTGCTTGGAGGGTTTACCTTTTTAGGCTTGAGCATAGGAAGCTAAGAATGTACGGAAAAGAAACAAAATCTGATGTTAGTCCTGGAACAAAAAACTGTTGACTGATAATTTTGGTAATGAATCACTTAATTTATTGTTCAAATAAACGCATCAGCTTCTCAAAACAGGATTTTCCACCTTTTAAGCAGAATCTTTTGTCTCCGGAAAAAATACTCAATTTGTTGCCGTCTTCTTGATATTATCCACTATTTTCTGACAATGCAAAGCAACTAC
This sequence comes from Hemichromis elongatus, assembly GCA_015108515.1. Classification (NCBI taxonomy): domain Eukaryota; kingdom Metazoa; phylum Chordata; class Actinopteri; order Cichliformes; family Cichlidae; genus Hemichromis; species Hemichromis elongatus. The sequence goes on from VUQR01036810.1 coordinate 24,741, forward strand.
TGCATCTACTCCAAATGCTCTGTCAGCAATTCCACATTACAAACAAAGGAAGATTAACTTTTAGTAATTAATTGCAACTATTTCGAGTAAACTGTAAATGATTAAAGGTCATCATTTAATTCAGAAGCCTTCTTCTGGCATTTATCGTCAGTAACTCTATCACAGTGTCACATGAAGTTAATTTAGATGATGACAAACTCATGCATCCGGAGTGCACGCAGAGTTTACTGATGTCACAAAAAAAAAAAGCGAAGCTGGCAGGATGCTGCAGTTACTGGGTAAACAAGACAAAGAAGCATATTTCTCGAAGCACTGTGATGTCAAAGTAAAGTTCAAAGATGCTGCCCCGAGGCTGCAAAACCACAAAGCCCACCCACGTGTCTTAGTTTCATATACTGTTGCCTGAACACGCGGCAGATGTGTAACAGTTTTTCCTGGTACTGACTGCTGTCTGTGCAGCATATGGCAACCATGTGAGCGAGAAGGTGGAGGTGGAAGATGCACACAGTCAGGTAAAGCTGGTGTGTCTTCTAAAAGCAGTGATGCCGTTACTGGTTGCTAATCAAAGATGCATATCAGATCACAGTGAGAAAGATGAATACTGTGGACACGTCGTGGAGAACAGACATTCACAGAGCCAGTGGGTAGAGACATGAATTATATGAAAAATGAAAGTGGAAGAAGTTAAAAAAACAACTATTTTTACCTTCAATGACTCACAGTAAACTAGCAACAGTCCATTTTCCCCTAACAAACACTGTCTGACCACCCTGAAGCCGCCCACTTTCTATTTCACACAAAAAAGGACATTCATAGCAAGGTGCATATGTTTAAAGTTGGACTAGTCATTGCTGACACGGAAAGCCAGTGTAGTCTAAATTTTACCAAAATGTGCAAAACTGAAATATTTTCAGTATTTTTTTCCATTACAGAAATAAGCTGTGAATGCAACATTGCCATGGTGCTTGTTTTAATGTTAACATAAATAAGTTGTGTTTCTGGCCAACTGGTGAATGGTCCAACATTTATGAGGAATATTTGTCTCTTAAATGCTCCACTGTCTTTACCAGTGCTCCACTGTCTCTTCCGTGCACAGAACCACAGCCCTGGTCTGTGGTTCTGTGCACGGACTATGCAGTAGGACTTTAATGCTTTTCCACTGCAGGAACCTCAGTACTATGTCCAGGAACATCACTGTGAGAGCAGTGAGAGTGAACAAAAACCGGCGATGACTTTAAACTCATACTCACTCAGTTCAAGCAGATTAGCGAATTTGTTAACACTAGATTCTCGATGATGATAAACGTCACACAAAACGATAATGAAAGAACTTGATGAAACACCCACTGACTGGATAGCTTGAAATATGCGTTGTTTTGTTTTCTACTACATGGATATCATCATGATGTTGCTCATCATAATCATGCACTGGAAAGCACGGTTGGGGCTTTCCCATCACCATCACCATCTCCACAGCAAACTACTTGGAGTCGGAGGAAGACTGGACTGGAAATGTAGCATGAAGCAGCGTCAATGTTGTATTTCAGGATTTCACTATCACATAGTCATATCTATGTGATAGTAATCTCTTAACACTCAGTTGTTTGTACAGCAAACCTGTGACAGCAAAACGTAGCACTTTCTTTGTGTGCTTCACACATTACAATGTGTACAATGTACAATGTACAATTTACATTACGTGTAAATTGTGATGTAACGTGGGCCAGATGAGCTACTACATCCCTGATGTTCTGGTTTATAGCTAATGATTAAATGAAAGATAATAATTACGCGGGGCTTGAACTTTATTTCATTCTAATGTGGGCTACGCCAGAAGTGTTGCATTAGACACACGTTTCTCAGTAAATGCATCAGTCCGATTGCTAAAGCTTTTTAAATCTTATGTGCTACTTCACACTGTGACACCGGATACACTTACATATTGTAAGCGTATTGGACAGCTACAGTAGATTTCACACCTAATATTAAAAATAGCAGGTATTATTATTATAACTGTCCCCTGGGTCCAAATATACTCAAGTGCAGTGTATAAATGTGTGAGCACCCTAAAACTGAATCCCTGCTACGTGTGTGCTAATGGTGACAGTTGGTAAAGCTCACCAGGGCTGGGTTTTACCACAAAAAGTGACTCATTCCTGTCTGAGGTGCTGTGTCTGCCAGAGCTGCAGACGGAGAAGTGATGGGGAAAATGAAAAATAGCTTGGTGTCACCATGGCAGTCCTTGTGCTAAACTTTTTTTGTCATATGAAGTCATCTCCAGAAGTCAAATTGGTCATTTCTGTCTCGCTCCTGAAAGCTGGGTACATATTGTGAGTGTCTGTGTTTAAGTTTTTTGGTTAACAGTTACAGTTTTCTGTGAGATAACTGACAGATTATAGCGATGATCTCTGTGAAGTGTTTTAAAAGGTTTATTTTCTTATGAGTGCCCTATAAGCCCAGAGATAAGAGCTGAATAATCCCCCAAAGACACACGCGATACCCGTGAAGCTGCTACATCACAAATCGTGTCAGTTTACTAAGGTCTTAACCCCCACAGCAGGTCAAGCCACACACGTGCATCAGCGGAGTGAACGGATAGAAGCATTCTGTGTGTTTTTTCACACTTCATTATCTGTCCACACTTTTCCTCAGCCTGTTACCATATTAGCATTCCCAGGAGCTTGCTTTTAACCCCTTTGAGTGGTTGGGGATGTGATTACATAAAAATACACACATAAAAAAACTTCTCTCCTGCATTTTTGTAAGCCATTCATTATTCCCAGGAATTTATACCTATCTACCTGCACACAGCTTGTGTACGCCGAGGTATTTTTCAGTCATGTGACCTTTGGCACTGCACAGTTGTTGTGAGGCATGAGGAGCAAAGTGAACGGGGCCAGAGGTACAGGGCGGATTGGGAGGCAGAGGGGAAAGCTGTTGATGAGACAATGCGGAGTCAGGCGGGAGGTTCCGTCTCTGAACATCTGCTGAAGGAGGACAGCACCTTATCTTCAGTTTGAGTGAAAACAAGCAGACAAGTTAGAAAGCTTGAGTTGGAGCCAAGGCTAAACGAATTCCCCTGTTATGCTAACTGTCTTTAGCATTATATTCAAAGTGCTATCGGATTTCTCATCTAGTTTGGAACATTTCAGCAGCTCCAGTGAAAGCACTAATAAGTGTGGACATCTACCCGTCTTAAAGGAAGCAGTCATTACAGTTAAAAACCTGATAACTTTTGTTGAAAAGTGCAAAATAGAGTTGCACCATCCATTCCACTTCCTCTTTCTTTTTCCTGAGAGAATAAGCTGATGATTCACTGTATGAGTTTGTGTGGAAAATGCAATCGCGCGTGGTATTCTTGAGAAGTGCACTCTAACCGACAGTAAAGAAGTACTCGTTTGAGGTTTTGTGGAAGTCAATGCAAAATGTTAACACCTTGGTTTTTGACAGATCTCTAACACTGCATTTTTTTCTTCATGTGTGATTTCAGTCACATATTAAGTCAGTTTTGCCTTACTGCACTGTGCGAAGCAGGGGGTTGTAAGTCAGTGTGGCTGTGATTTAATCATTTAGTCCTTTATTTTTTTTGCCATATTTCCTTTTTGTTCTCATTAGGTTGTACAAACATCTTCCAGGAGTGGTGCTCCTGGATGTATGTTGTGCAGGTGAAGACACATAGAGCATTTGTTTAAGTTGGGAGGATCATGCTTCTAGTGTGAGATAGGTGGTGTGGTACCCTCTGCTTATTTTCTTCTGTCAGCATTATCTTTTGGCACCGAGTGACCACTACAAATGTGTTAGTGATTCAGCTCAAAGCACAAAATGTCATTTTTTAGCATTTTTTCTTCTTTTTTTTTTAAAGTGTTTTCCATGACTTTTTCTCTGTTTTACACTTGAACTTTGTTACAGAAACTTCTGTCAATTACCAGTGTTTTTTGTTTTTGTGTACAGGTCTGTTGTAGGGCCATTCGATATAACGATATATATCGGATGACGATAAGAAAACGTCTATCGTTTCATATTACGCTATTGTTTGTTTTGTGGTGTCTCAAAATAACAATATTTGTTACTAGATTTGATGGTCACTGTAGTGTCTATATTAATTTTTTAAAGTTCTCTCTTTCTCTTATATTTAAAATAACCACACTACGGATGGACAAGCCACTGTTTTTAATGCTTTATCGTTAGCAACAATGACACTAAACCCAGCATGTGGCTCAGTTCGCCTACCCTTTCACAATAAAGCTGAAAAGCCTGTTGAGATTTTTCAAAATAAAGTGATATGATGACAAACAGAAAGGCAAGTCAAAACAAATCCAGGACCTTATTTCTAAACGGGGCATGTAGCATGGACATGGTTTGGTTATGAAAAGCCTGACACAGACCAGAAAACTGTAATTATGCAGGAAACCGGCCCCTACCTCAGACTCAAACACGGCAAACCTCGTCAACGCAAGAGTCACATGAAAGAGTATGGAGAGAGTTTGTGGATGAGAAGCAAGAAAAGATCTCTCAGGTGTTTAAAATAAACCTTAGACTCAAACATTAGAACAGGCTTTTCCCAGCAGCACGCCATGTAATAAATACTCTAAAAGAGAATGGCGGCCGTTACAACTTATATCTAAAAGTGTACAGTTTCATGCATCGGTCATCGGTCGACGCCCAGCTTAAAACACTTCACACAAGCCGAGTTGCCTGAGATTTACAGAGTTTACAGAAATTTTTTTTTTATTTACATCGTTGTGGGGACGATAAATGTCTTATATCGGGAGGTTTTAGTCATATCGCACAGCCCTAGTCTGTTGCAAAAACAACTCTTACATTTGTGGTAGTACATATACGGGCATTTTGCCACTGCATTCTTCTCTTTACACAGTCCCCTGATGGCGCCAACCTGTCAGTTGCTTATTAAACTCATGTTGTTTTGGGTGTAGTTTGTGATATAGTTTTTTTTTTTTTTTGTTAAACAGGATTTAGGTCTGCATGTAGTCATTTCCTTGTTTTTGCCCATGTGAACTAATCAGGGGCCCATAGCGTTTTGCCAGAAAAAACACATAAGAAGTGCCACACACACAAACACACACACACTTGTTGTCCCCCGAGTTTCTTAGTACCTGCTAAGTCCTGATAGCCTCAGATCTCGGTCTCTCTATATGTGTGTGTGTGTGTGTATTGGCAACTGAGCCCAGTGGTTGCATTTGTGCACCAGGCCTGTTCAGCCCTTCACCCTCTTGTGTCTCTGCCAGCAGCAGGTTAGAGTTATCCATCAAACTGGCATCATACAGATGGAGACATGGAGATGGTGTCTGCTTGGAGCAATGTTTCGTGTTAACCTCTGCAAAAGGAGGCCAAAACAAACAGTCATGCTATCATGATGCTCTTCACACACATAAATGTTTCATGGGATCTGATTAATCACGTGCCTTCTTTAGAACAGATTGGTACCATATCAAAGTTTGTGAGGCTGCACTCAGATACATACTGTGCAAAAAGTCTTAAGTCACTCCATTTCTTTATATTTTTCTTCCAAGCATTATCAGATTTTACATTTTACAGATACATTAAGCTACTTAACACTGACCTATGAATCAATTAAGCATAGGAAGGCACAGAACTTAACTCTTTCATACATGAATTATTACAACCTCAATCGGGAGTTTTTTCTTCAGTATTTTTATTCATTTTTAGGCTTGAAAAAAACTTTTTTTGAACTTCTAAAGGGTTAGAGAATTTTAAATTTAAATAAGATTTTTTTTTGTTCATTTACACTGGCTGATAAGTGGACGGCAGGGAATGGAATTACACATCAGTGGCCAGTGTAGTGGTTTATGTGCAATTATACAATCAACACCGACACAAATACAAGAAAAAAGTCTTTGAATAGCTGTCCCCTCTAGTGACAACTATGTGTGAAAGGGTTAAGTGATGAACTAATGTTGCACCTTCACATAATAGACAACCTATTCAAAAAACAATTTTAAATTTTATCTTTGTACTTTGTTAGAACTACGCATAATTTGTTCCTATTTCTTTGGTTGAATCTACAAAAATTCCAATGCACATTATAGTCTGACAGTCAAAAAGTAGCATTTTTGCATCAACACAGGGATTCCCAAAGAGGTATTAGCCAAAAACTCAGCATGATGTGAAATTTGTCTTTAAGAGGTCTGAGGAAACTGGAAGTGAAAGACAAAAAAGTAGCAGATAAACCATCTCTGAAAGTCATATCCTTAAAAAAGGAAAAGAACTTCAGATAACCTATCTACTGTTCATTATCCTGGCAAAATACAAATAAATGACAGGAAGCTCAAGACTTTTGCATCGTACTCTAGTGTAACTGTAATGATTAATTTTCATTAGGTTTCACAGTTGTACTGTTGCATTAAAGATAACTGAAGTATCTGGCAAAAAAAAGAGAAAGAAAAAGCGCTGGAGAAGAAGTCCCACACCTTTGACCAATCATAGTGTGAAATGGAAACATATCAACATTCATCCAGAAGTAATAAAATAATCAAATGGAAGGCTAATATAATTTAAAATAAAGTAAAATTCTCTCTTGTAGACTTTCTACCTGTTCATATTGTCACCAGACTTTTTGTGAGAAATCACTGAAGGGGAGACTGTTTGCAACTTTTATAGGTTTTTTGTCGTTACATCAAGTTAAACAGAGATTAAACAGAGATGAACAATGATCATATGGACACACACACACACACACACACACACATATAGGTGTGAATATACATGCGTACATTTTGTACACATTTACAGTGATTAATATTGTCACTTACAATAAAACTCACAATTCTCCTCCTCTTCCTTCCTAATCTTATCTGCCGGTACCCCCTCGATCTCTGCACACTCTCCAGCGAGGTTATCAACATCACAGTGAAACAGCATTTCATTGTAATCCTGTCAGTCAACATTGCATTCAGTTAAAAGCTCTTTTGGCTCAAAGCATGGCTTAACAAGCAGGAACCTTTAAAAAAAAAATGAAGCTGAAAGTTGCTGAAAGTTTTTTGACATTGTCTGTTTTGTGGTGTTTCCTAAAGGTATTTTGTGGATGTCTCAGAAACCAGCAGCAGCAACTGAAAGATTAAGATCAAAACTAACATTTCACTAATTTCTTTATGCAGATATCGACTTTGAAGTTCATTTTTAATTTAATATTTTTTGTGAGCCTTCAAACCACAGCTATGCTGATTTTCTGTTTGTTACTCAGAATCGTCACGTGTTTATTGGGTTATGGGCAATGCTGGAGCAATTCTGAGGCTTCCTTCAGTCTAGGTTGCCTTTCAGTAAGGAATCTCTAGTTTTTAGCAGAAAAAACAAAGCATATTAGCATGGCTGGTCATAATTAATTTGGGTAATCTTTGTTTGACTTTAGGCTTTTATGTGTGCTTTTTTAATTTTTTTTAAAAAATTTTGCCTGTTTCTGGCTAATGTATTAATATTCGTAGTTTGTGTGCATGTCTTGGGTGGTATTTGTCTTTGCTGTTGAGTAGCCCCGACCATGACGAAAGAAAAGATCAAGGAGGGGGAGGGTTAACCCTCCATAAACACATCTGTGTGTGTGTGTGTGTGTGTGTGTGTGTGTGTCACAGAAAGAGAGTGTTTTGATAGGACTGGATGCTCACTTAAGACCATAGTGGGACTACTTAGATGTGCTAATTAGACCAAACCCTAATTTCAAAACAATTATCCTGAGCAATAATACAAATCAAGTAATTTAAAACACAATAACGGAGTTGCAATACTGTTTAATTTGTATATTTATTCCATATTGATTTTTACAATATTTGCTTTTCAAGAAAATTACACTGCTCTCATGTAAATATGGGGCTGGTGCAGGGTGTGCATTGGCTCGTTCCAATTCTGAAAATTGAAAATGAAGCTCTTTTCAGCAAAATGTTGCAGTAGTTCTTAAAAACAAATCTTCCAGTGCACACAGTGGATCAGCTGACAAAATAGTTTTGATATTGCTGAACCCAGCAGCAGGAGACTCTTGTGAACAATGACACAGACATGCATGTTCACTTCCACTTGGGTCTTTTCCGTCACCTCTTCCTTTCCCTCCCTAAACAAAGTTCTAGATAGTTCATCACAAATAGGCGACTTGTATCCTTGTTCTGAGCATGTAGGCCAAGGGTGGGCAATTCATTTTCCCAAGTGGGCTGTGCCAATAACCTGAACTCAATTCTGCAAAATATTAATTTTGTCACTTCATAAACTGCTACTTATAGGAGTATATGGTAAAATTAGGCTATGGCAACATCCAACAGGCTCTGTCTCGAGAGAGGTGAGAGGTGAAAATGCAAAGGAGACTAGAAATGTGATGTGATCATATTCGAGAGGATTTATACATGGATTTGTAAACTTCATGTTTGTTCATGCGAAGGTGGATCCAAAGAGGACCATCAAGTTATAATAATGTTGCTCTCCAGTTGGTTTGAAACACTCCAACTTTCTCAGAAAAGCCTTCATCATGTTAAATAGGCCCTTCCCTTGCACTTGAGTTTGTTCATTAGTGCAGTTTCATCCCCAGCAAATACAAGACCTGTCTTCCATTCTGCATCTGAGAGCTCTCCTCAAAATTCTCTCATTTCTATTCTCAGGTCCTTTACTCTTTGTAACACTTTGCCCAGGCTGAGCCACCTGACAGCTGTGTGGTAGCCTATGTCACCATGCTTAGTCTCATGCTCCTTTAAAATGACAACAAACTGTGATTCAGTGCTCCTAGCTTGATCAAGTTAGCTACTTTAGTTAAAACAACTGCACAATAGCTGATCCAAGCAGAGTCAGAGGAACAAGTAAATAACCATACAAATCAAATGTTAGGGAAATCTGTTTGTGTGGTGTGTCTCAAGGTGAAAACAATATCGGCCAATGAATCAGAATATCAGATTTTTAAATCGCCAAATATCTGTATTGGTCTTAAAAATTCTAAATCTGTTGGGCTTTATATAGAGGCATTCACAGGAGAGCGATTAACACAAAAATGGCAACCAATGTCAAGGAATTTCATCAACTTAAAGAAATGAGTGGTATAGTTACTGCTGGTCAAGCAAAGTGGGTCGGTCCAAGGTTAAACTTTTCTCAACTTTGAGGTGAGCAATTGAAGGGACTTCGAGTGAGAGAGAAGGATGTTAGCTCACATATGACAGGGTGGTAAATATGATACTGGGTTCATTTGCCAGTTAGCGACTCATCCTTTAACTACATGAGTGAGTGGCGAGTGAATTGGTTGGTGTTTCAATGCCTCTCAAAGCTAAGCTAAAGTTAAGCTAAATGCCCCCTTGATCTAATAATTTTCAGCCAATTGCTCTAAAAACATGTCAAAATTTGGTCAGCTTGATAAACAGCAAGCTTGAAACTATAGATTTATACTTTTTTCATCTATGATTGAATTACATTAGCCTACTGAAATAGCAAGTGGAGAGCTAAGGCCAGTTGATGTTTGTGTATTACTTATAAAAAATTAAACATCACAAGTGGCTAATGGAGATCATTGTGTTGGTTTGTCGGTAAGTGGAACTTTAGGATCAATTAATTATTAAAAAAACACTAATTATAGTACAAACAAAGAGTACTGAAATATTATAATTACATGCTATTTAAAACGAGTCATAGTTTAGTTATTATGAATTAATCAGTGCATAAACTCAAAGCACTTTTAAGGTAATTGGTTCCTGCTTTACTACCATAAGTGACACTCCTTTTTAGTTTTTCACAGTTTCATTTGTTTTTACTGACTTTGCCAAATAAACCTGCTGTGATGTTGTAACAGTGGGTGATATGCAGTTTACCCCCAAACTCAGGGGGGGTTTATTATTTTCTCAAACTGTTTCTTTCATAACATGCATGATTGTTTTTGCATGTCTCTTATTGATTCTGGGGAGAGGTTGTTCCTTGACCTTTGGGTGTGTGTATTTTTAGTTTGATGTAGCCCAGGAGCACTCTCCTTCCAGATGCTCCCTGTATGGGAAAACTGTTGTGATCAGCAGATTTTGCAGACATTGCATGCTTATGTGGTCGGAGGGCAGGGGATATGGTTAGGAGAGTGTCAACCACCCCTGCATTACTGAGAGAGAAATTTAGGGAGGGGATGAAAGCTTTGACAACTGTCAGGGGGGATGATGTCATGTGTGGGTCTCAGCTTGTAAGCCTGGATGTTTTCTGCACCGGTGGAAAAAAAACAGAGCTCCTGGGAGTACATCTGGAAGTCTCACAAAGTGGAAGCTGACACCATTGAGCCGACAGGTTCAGTCAGTGTATTAAGGGGTGTAAACAGAGAGATGCTTAAATGGGAAATGGGAGGGGCAGACGGAGATAAATGGATTGAAGAAACAGAAGAGGAATGGACGATGTTTTTGAGGGGCAAAACACAGTAGAATGAATGACTTGAGGGAGAAAAGGAAGACGATTAAATAGCAGCCAGGGTCGGGGAAGGTGATTTAGCCACGAGTGACTCAAGGAATGACATATGGTTTGTCACTTTGGTCCAGACTGGAATACTTCAACAAGTACGGGTTGGATTGTCATAATATTGTAGAGAAAAGATGAAGCCCTGTGATTTCACTGATGTCATGACTTTCACTTCTTCCCCCAGGAGGTTATCTTTGTGATTTTAGTGATATGAATTTTGCCCAGTACTTTTATTATAACCTAACACTTACAAAGCTAAAGACTTCACTTTGTCCTCAGATTTAATTTACTTAACAGCGTAAACTTCTGAAGCACAATTTACACATTTTTAACATTCCAGCTGTGTATCTTGTCTTACCTTCCGCATATTAGCCTGTCAAAGGAAACGTCTTATTTGTGCACATTAGGACTTCCAACTATGTCTGCTATTTGTGAGTGACCAGTATATTTGCAAAGTTTGCTGAATATTTGCGATTGTGAGGATTTGGCGAGATGTATAACTATGTGAAGGTACTGTTAACCTTAAAAGTCCACTAGTCTCAGAACCAATTTAATGTAGTGTTGCAGAATAAACAGCAACACGTGGTTATAAGCTAACATTATAGCAGCAACATAATCTCAAGTGTTTTAAAAATCACACTCTGATAAACAATTTGGTTTCCTTCTCACATTGTATGAGAATTAAATTGCTGTCCATGCCCAACAACGTTAGATCTACCTTGTGGGAAATTTCACTAATGTCAACTAACAGCAGCCAATAGTGGCACTCACTATCATTGTTATTGGACAGAAGTGAGCTTCTCTGACTCATTGACCCCTATCGGTCTTCTTTTACAAAGTTTTACACCTCTTCCAGAGTAAATAGTAGTAATGGAGAGCTGAAATAAGGAGTGGACTGACAACCTACACTCACTAAAAATGAATGACAGCCGAAGTTTCTTTAAACATTGCTTCAATTGATCCTGATGCAGTCTGTGAACAATAACAGCAATACCTAAGGATATGTACATTTTGGCAGTTTGTTAATACAATCAGCCATCTTCTATCTATATGCACGATTCTATGGAGTGAAAATAGTCTCAAAAGATTTGCGCATGCGTAAACTACATTTCGTCCGTAACTTGAAATTCATAAAAAACTTGAAATTCGTAAAAGAGTTTCGTCCGTAACTTCAAATTCGTAAAAGATTTTCACCCATAACTTTAAATTCGTACAGATCAGAGTTACAAGCGGACAAGGAGTTTTGAGACTCATTTCACGTCTCAAGATTCATGCGTGCAGGAGGCGTTTAAGGCTGGTAGAATGCTGGGTCATCATTCTAGGGTAGTAAACCGTTTGTGTTTAATGTATAATTACCTCAGAAGGTTGACCACCGAGGTGCGCCGCCATCTGTCTTCTTTCCTCTCTGCTAGCCTTGTCTACTGTCCGGATTTTTGCAGCAAAACAACCTGTGTGCCAATTGTACATTAAACACAAACGGTTTACTACCTTAGAATGAGTAATTTTATGGATCATTTTAGATTACGTTTTGTGTGTCTGCTTTTTCGAAACATAGTTTTTCATTTAGCAGAAGCTTTATCTGTTAGTTGGAGCTAATGTGGAGGGACACTCTGATGACCCAGCATTCTACCAGCCTTAAAAGCCTCGAGCACGCACGAATCTTGAGACGTGAAATGAGTCTCAAAACTCCTTGTCCGCTTGTAACTCTGATCTGTGCGAATTTGAAGTTATGGGTGAAAATCTTTTACGAATTTGAAGTTACGGATGAAACTCTTTTACGAATTTCAAGTTACGGACGAAATGTAGTTTACGCATGCACAAATCTTTTGAGACTATTTTCACTCCATAGAGAGGCGGGGTACACCCTGGACAGGTCGCCAGTCTGTCGCAGGGCTAACACATAGAGACACAAAAACCATTCGCTCTCACATTCACACCTATTGGCAATTTGGATTGATCAATTAACCTATCACAAAGTGCATGTCTTTGGACTGTGGGAGGAATCCAGAGTACCCGGAGAGAACCCACGCAAACACGGGGAGAACATGCAAACTCCACACAGAAAGGCCCTGGTCTGATGGTGGAATTGAACTTGGGACCTTCTTGCTGTGCGGCAGTAGTGCTAACATCTGTGCCACCGTGCCTGGTGCACTTATTTGTTAAGATTATTAAGCAAACATCCCCAAAGTTTTCAGGGGTTTTTTTGGTATTAACTTTGGGAAAAAGTGGTAGGTTTTCATCTTTTTCATTGCTCTTTTTTCTGTGTAAGAAAATATTTCAGGGGTAAGCAATTGAACTGATCACATGTGACAGGCAATAATGTAGATGACTGACATATGGTAGGATGGTAAGTACATTAAAGAGTTACATTTACTGGAACCGGAACCTGGAATTACCACTAGTGATCAACCATCTGCAGCCAGTGAATCACTTGCCGTGTGCTTTACCTCCCGTTTAATATATCTGTCAGTTGTGTGGAGTTTGTGTTTTTAAGTATATTTTAAATTCAGGTAACTAAGCATGTCCAGTATGCTTCCTGAAGGCTAGCTCGTGTAAACACAGAGAGAGCACCTGAGCTGCTGTTGCTCTGTTTACACACTGCTCACGCTGACATATCTGCAGCTGATTCATGCGTCTCTTTTAGCTTGTGTTATTTATCCAGTCCGCCCCTGCCTACAAATACAATCACTAAAACTCAAAGAAAAGCTGCCCCTTCTGTTTTCTTCTGCACATAAAGCCACGTATAACCTTTACATCTACTGCGCGCTCACATGCCACACATTTGCCAAGACTAAAGCATTTTTCTCAAAGTAAGCGGAGCTAAAAGCTGTCAGAAGTTCAGCTCGTGATAACTGCTGATTACTGCTGGAGTGGCAAAAAAGATGAATTCATAGAAAAAATAGATGGGAAAAAGATGAGAAAAAATGTGCAGTGAAGAAGAAAAATGGACAAAGATAAAAGAACAAAGGAGGAAATCTGGAAATATTTCAGTTTTATAACTTCTTCGTGGCTCTAGGCTGCCCACAGACATGCCAGAATTATTTGAAGCTTTTCTCTTGCCAGTGTTGTCTCTTGTTAAATGCCAGCATGTGGTTTTAGAAAAGGTCTGAGTCCCACCCAAAGCCCCTTTTGACATTATTCCTTTGAAGGGTCAATACCATAAATGATAAATGCACCATTTCAGTCTTCAGCACGACATGAACTTTTCTCTAGTCTCTGCAGATGTTTGCTTTCTTTTTAGGTTTGTTTTGACGGTCTGTCTTTGATCAACTTAACAACTGATTACTCACCGCATATAATTAAGGTCGAATGTCAGGCCCACGTCATGATTTTGTTTCCCAGGGCTGGTGATTTGCATTAAGCTTTAAAGCGCTTTATAGATGGTTATATATGTTACAGATGAGCAGGTGTCAGTTGAAGGCAGATTTTTAACCATAGCTGAGCTAAGCTTTGAAGCCTACAGGTGCTACGTTGAGTGATGTCTCAGAGGTCAACGGGTGCTACTTTCTGCACTCGCTGTATCAACAGCAAAGTCTTTTGGTTTTCCGTTGGTTTTGATAACTGTGGCAGAGAGAGCAGTAGGGTTTTATTGTGTGGCTGAAAGACTGCCGGGATCAATCAGGACCACGTGGTGCATGACTGAAAACAGACCCATTGTTATATCACTTCTGCAATATTCAAACCAATTTAGACATTTCTGGTCAGCATGATTTCCATTTTGATAAATGTCATGCATGTTTTTTGCCTTTTTTGGATGCGTTCCGAGACTCTGTGGACCCCTGCTGTTTTTCTAATGTGGAGAGCCCAAGAATCAGAATGATTATGAACACAAAACAAAGAGAAATGGACTTCAAGTTAAAACGCACTGTGAGTTTTGTTTTTGGAAGGACAGCATACAGCTTTAAGCTCAGTACTATCTATCTAAATACAGTAAAAGATGTATGTAACGATTATTACACCATATATTTGTTTGTGTATTAGGCCCGGACCATGATAAATGACAGAAAATGGATGAAAGGTTGGATGGAAGACCATATTTGGACTAAAGAGTAGCTAGCTGGCTAGCTAGCTTGATTAGCAAGGTGGTTTCATTATTCTCTTGTGATACTTAATGGGATGCTAAATTTAGCCATTGACAAATAGGCTTAAAATGATTGCACTTGCCAGAAAGTAATGCCCAGCTGACTGCTCTTTTAAAGGGGTTGAATGTTTAACAAGATGTAAGCGTCTATCACTTGAAGTGCCCACTTTAAATGTTACTCCCTTGAAAACCTCCAAGGACAAAATTAGCTTGTGACCATTTTTTTAACCAACATATAAACTTCTCAAAAGATGGTTTTGCTTTTTGCTGTCACCATATGGTGGCCTTCAGAAAAGAATACAGGTTTAAGACACATGTGCATCGGTGCTATTTTTCCTTTCCAGTTAAATGTACCTGGAAGCAAACCCTGTATTTCATACCATCTACACTGTATCAATGTTCTGCTTTCATCATTTCACTGCGGGGCAACTTGCATGTGACAAATAAAGCTTTGATTGATTGATTGATTTAAAGTTGGATATATATGTATGTAGCTTACTGTTGGAGAAATGCTCAAGTAACTATTTAAAGTACGAAGGTATTTGGTTTGGGGGCTTGAGGCCAGCTCACTAACATGTGTTTTAGCAGATTTTAGCATTATAGCATGCCTACAATAGGTGGTTGGCAAAGATGATCTGAAAGACACATGTAGCCACCACAGTCAGAAAAGTTTAGTTGAGCTTACTGTTTTTGGCATTACAAAGTTTCACTGTGACTCTGCTTGCTAATCGGCTAGCGACTGACAAGTCATTAAACCCTGGATGTTTCCCCTTTCTGAATAATGGCCAAAATTTACAAAATTAACTTCATATTTTATTCAGTATTACTTTAAAATAGCAACTGGCCTCATAAAGTTATAAAAAAGTCTTTACTGAGGTCAAACAGCAATTGAAGCTGAGGGCCATTTTCCCATAGACTTACATCCAGAAGTCAGTTTGCAACCAGAGTCACCCGTAATCCCATTAAAAGGAAAGAAGGGTCAAAGCTCTTCTGCATTGGATTTACTTTTAGACCTCAAAGCTGCATCTTGCTTCATTCCGTCCATTTGTGCATTCAGAACATTTTATCCTGAAGGAGGTCTAAATGAGTCATTTTTGACACATTTCACAATGATCAGTCTCGTGCTTAAAGAAAAGACACAGCTTGACCTTACCAAGTATTTTATTTCCCATGGGGACCATAAGTGTCTGCACACAATTTCATGGAAGTCCTTCTAGGAGTTGTTGAGATATTCAGTCTGGATTAACCGACAGAGGAGTTTATGTGTTTTTCATGCTCTTGTGTGAGTGAGCACATTATGAACCTTCCTGCAGTGATGGACAAGTATATATGCCAGGACCTCAGACACTCATTTGACCATTTCCATCCACAGAGGAACAAGACTGCTTATTGGGTTTTTTTGCGAAAGCAGTTTTACCCCAGTTCTTTTTCTTTTTTAATTTTCCAGGCAGATGTTAGCTCATCGCACAAAAATAGACAATTATATAACTTCACTGGTTCTGATTTAAAAAGAGGAGAGCCAGGAGACAACCATCATAACAAAATGAGATTGGTATACACAAAGTATGTGCCTGCCAGTGGACAAATGATGTTCCTAAGTGATTTACAACTCAGGCTGGTTTGACTCTGAACTGTACTTGAGCTCAGTCTGTGATGAATGAAAAGGTCTGGTTGGCCTGAAGCCATCTTAAATCAGCGAAATTAGCTGTGTGTCTGTGTGTGCGTGTGCACCTTTGGATTTGTGGGGATGTGTATAATAAGGTTAATAGGAAAAGGAAATTGAGCTTCTCTGAGAGATGGAAAGGGGGTCACAGAGGAAGTACACAAATGACTGAGGGAGAAACAGAGGGGATAATACTTCTCGGTTGGGATTCCTGTATATGACTCAGCAGGCCTCCTTCGTAGTCTCTGGAAATTTAAAAAGTGTAATCTTATATGAAATCTAAATTATCAACATTTAAACGTGACTAGCAGCAGTATGTTTTTATGACTGCTCTGTTTACAGAGAGGGATGCTTACATACGCTAATCCCTGCATGTATTGCTCTCTGTGGCTTTCTTGTGTTGTTAATATGCACAAGAGACTACTCCACATTTTCAACAGTTTGTGATTTTAATAAGTCAATAAGCACATTTGAATGTATAAAGCCAAGAGACGACCTCGGTGGGCTGAAAAATTAAACTAATGCTGCAGAAATACAAAACAGTTTGTTGAATGACCACTAGAGGCTGTTCTCCCAGTGCACTATATAAAATCTCTTTACTTTACAGTAGAATTAAATGGTCTCTTGGAGTGGCCTCTGTAGCTACTTTGACCCAACTACAGTAAATGGGGAATTATTTTTATATATCGGATATTCAAATTTGTCTTTACAGTAGTGTGAAAAGTGTTTGCTCCCTTCCCTTTTTCATCAGATCATCAAAGAGATTTAAATATTAGACAAAGACAAGTAAACACAAAATGTAGTTTCTAAATGAAAGTGTTGATTGTTAAGGGAGTAAAAAGCCAAACCTATATGGCCCTGTGTAAAAAAGTTTAGCTTCTGTCTCTCTAAAAAGAACATGGCAGTTCAACTTTGGTTTGTAAAGTTACATCTGGACTGGACATACGTACAGCAACACCAATGACTAAACGATGAGCTGAAGGAAACTGAGTACTTAAATACACAGGCTGAATGATGAGTGATTAGGGGCAGGTGAGTAGACAGCTGGACTTAATCTGACTAACGATAAAAGGGAAGAGAACTAGAACATAATGCGCACAAACTAAGGCTAACACAATAAAACAGGAAGTGGAACATACGGATTATAAACGGTGAACATGAACTGAAAATACTGGGTTAACGACCCAGGAACCCTGACATGCATAAATGAATGCCTGCAAATGTCGCTGAACTGAAGCAACATTGTGAAGAATGGTGGGCCAAAATTCATTCACAACCACGGAAAGGTCCTGATAAAATCATACAGAAAACACTTACTTCTAGTTATCATGCTTGGGCTGGTTCTGTGATCTCCTAAATCATGGGGTTTGAGTCCTGTGAAAACATTCTTTTTGACAAATTTTAAGTGTTTAATCAAAATAATTAATTGTGCAGATTCAGGGATGTTTTATTGACTGAGAAAGAACATGGATTCATTTTCTGGAGCTCATAAATGTGTCTCTTCTAAATATCAAATATCTGGGATGTTTCTGTGTGGACCACACTGAACTATCTGGTGGATAAACCAAAAAACATCATCAATTCTTGCTAAAAGATGTAAAATTACTTCAGTCTAGACCTTTTAATGTAGTTCTCAGACACATTAGCTACAAAGCATTACCATCAAAGGATAAATAGCTGCCTTATGCTTGTGTGTCTATGTATGCGGTCTGCCTTTGCACATTCTGTTTTTAATCCCACTGTTCTTCTACTCCTCTACACTCCCTCAAAGGTCCGGGAATTGAATAAATTATATTGAAGGAATTTCCTGGCACAGTAGATATAAAGAGTGTCATTGTGGTGCAGGCACAATGAGACATGGATGGATTTATATAGAGGCTCTGTGATGTACTCATCTCAGTGACAGACAGACCCAGACTGAGCAGAGTGCAGAGAAGAAGCCATTGTCCTGCAGGTCAGATTGAACCCTGACCAAAATGGCTCACATTGATGTTCGAAATTCCTCTTCCAGAATGACTGTCTGTGTCTGTGTGCGTGTTTGTGGTTCACAAAGTTCATCCCTCATTTGGGTATATAATTTTCATGCACTGGTAAATATTATTGACATAAATAGAGTTATTTATATATGCTGTAGCTAAAATACCTAAATGGTAACTTTTATTTATTACATTTAAAGAGTATTTTAGTAGATCTTTTTTTTTTTTCATTTCCGAGAGTCAACTTGAGGGTTTCAGAAATATTTCCTGAGACTGTTTATGGCTTCTGCACTTAGAAATCATTGCGTACGCACATCTTTTGTTTCAGTATTTGTTCATCAGTTTATGTAAACCCACTCTGAAGGGCAGCACAGCAGACTCAAACACCAAGTAAAGCGGCGCTGCTCTCGACAGTCTTATAACGTCACCTTTTCTCTGCTATTATCTCTGCAGTGCTGCTGGCCTGTGTGTTCTCCTTCAACGTGGACCAGAAGAACAGTTTGTCCTTTTCCGGGCCGCTGGAAGACATGTTCGGCTACACTGTCCAGCAGTTTGAGAACAGCGAGGGAAAATGGTGAGTGCCATCAGCAGCGCGTTTTGAGGAGCTGAAGTCATCTGGAGGCCGGATGTATGTGATCCCTGTCCACTGGCAGAATTCACCCTGCATTTCACAGATGCTCGCTAAAACACAAGCCAGTTGGAACCTTGTTGTAACGATGACTTCATGTGTCAATATTTTACCTAAAAGTCACGCGAGGCGTCTTATCTGGAAGATTTTTGTAACACTTTACATGCAGCATGAAATGTAAATATATGTAAATACACAGAAAGAAAAATGCTCATCTCATGCAGTAACTTCACACCACACTCAGTGTCATTGTATGAATACATTCATTAAATTACATCCATTCCTAACTGCTTATCTAGTTAGCATAACTCGTCCCACGTCTTTTGCCATAAAGAGACTTTTTTCACATCAAATCGACAGGTTTAGTGGCGAGATCACTGTTTTCATACAGTTTTTGTGTATTTTTTTCAAATGATTTAAATGTTTATCACAAATCCCCTAATTAGAGTGTTGGACTAATCAACCAACAGTCTAATTGATCGCTGTGTCTCAAAGGTTGTAGGCGTATCTAAATGCAATACTCAGAAGACAAAAATCAAACATAAGGTGTGCATTTAATGCTAATTTTAAATTAAATTAGCAACGTTTTCAGAAAAGCCAGGGAATACATGTATCCAAGGAACATCAAGGAAACCAGAGCTACATGACACACAGATATGATCATGGACAACACAACAAATGACAAAGGAAGACCAAGATAGTAAATACACAAGAGGTAATGAGGGAAGAGGAAATGAAGACAATCAGGGAATCAGTGAGAGCCCAGGACAGGAAGAAAAACTACGCAAGACATGAAGGAAAACTGAATGTTTCAAATTAAAGACAGGAAGTAAGTAAAGAAAACAGACAAGAAGACAGACTGAACGTGAGACATGGAGACAGAGATGAAAAAACATTGAAAAAGATATGGACGAGACAGAGGGAGGGACAGAATAGAAACACAAAGGGAGACTCACTAAATACAACACTAAGGTCAACAGAAACTGAAGGCACAAACAAGGCTAGGAAGTAAATGATAAAGAACTTCTACAAAGCTTTAGAAAATAAACAAGACGTGTAAACAGAAAGGAATTAAAAACAACCCTGTGAATAGAAAACTAAACACTACCATGATAGAAACCTAAAATTCAAAACTAGAACGAATCCTCAACTCAAAAACTCAAAACCTCGGATCAAAAACCCAGGGACCATGACAATCTGGGTGGGAGAAGCAGACCATTTGGTATTTTACAAGGAAAATGTGACTTCTTTCCAACAAGGTCCCATTCAAAGTCAACAAAACTACGCTTTAGGAATCTGAGTGATTTGCATGAAACTGACCTCTGTTCTAAGTTGATCAATTTCTCAGACGGATAGTTTACCTGCAGATTTCCAACCAGACTAATCCTATTTATGCCTTTACGAGTGTCCCTGTGTCCTTTTTTTTTCCCCCAATGTATATTTTTGTTTAAGAGAGTTCTGGCCAAAAATATGCCCATGTATCAAGACAGGTACTCATTCAGTTAAAATCTACTCTAGAAAATAATAAAAAAGGGAAAAAACTGATTCGCTTGTAAAATTAAGCTGAGGGGAGCACACCAGCTGCGGCTGGTTGTTTTTACTACTAGCTGTTAACCTTAAACTGCCCGCCAGAGTATTCAGATACCCAGCCTGTTAATACAATAAAACCAAGCATCCATGGCTTGTTGATGAAATGAACATGTTTTTTAAAATCTTTTTTCTCTTCTACTTTCTGCACATCTCCTTTACTCTAAAGTCAGACCTGTTGCACTGTAATCTCTGATCCTTTCCTGCACGTTTATACCTGATGGTGCTTTGTACTAATTAACTTATCAAGATCAGATGAGATCACTTGTAGTAATTCACTTACTGCTAAGCACTGGAGCCTTTGCAATTGAAACTCCTCAGCGGAGTCAAACATGTAGGCTACATATCATCTCCAAAAAGCTCAGTTTTGTTCGGTTTCACACTGGCTGAAGTGATAAGGGCCAAGCACGCTGCGAGAGAAGTGAGGACATGACAGAGGCTGAATGATTTACTGAGGTTTAGTGGGTAAAAATTAGAGACGACCTGTAGCTCTCAGTGTTCACATGGGAAAATGTTTAAATGAGAAAATATAGCAATCACATGGTGATGTAACATGCAGGTTGCCATAAGTGGGAGGTGACTGATTAGTTACAGATGCCTCAACCCTCAGCGCGGGTAGGGAGAGAAAATATGTTACATGTGGCACAGGCGGTTCAGCTTTTCGCCTTAGCCTGTTGTAACCTTGGCTAACTCTGAGATTTGTCTTGTCTTCACAGCATTGTTGGGAAGGTTTTCAGAAAAGTGCCATATTTTCATTTTTCAAAATCGTGTGAAAATGTTTTTTTATTACCGGTATATCAGAAATTCTTGACACACTTGAAAAGTTTTAAGGTTTAAGAACTTGTAACTTATTTTTTGCTGAAAAATATCCATATAATAATCATCCAATGATGAATTATGGTTTCTGGGGGGCAGAAGTTAACAGAGGTGCGTGGATGTCCCTAGCGATGTCCTCCTAGCGTGCTCTGTCTCTTCTCGCAGTCTCCTCCTGGTGGGACACCTTAACTACAAGGTTTCCAGGTGCCAGCCTAATTTGATGCTGAAACTCTCACAGCTTTCTCGATTTGTTGTGGAGGTTTAGCAGCTCTTTGAGGTTGTTGCTGTATCTCCAAAGCAGATCCCAGCCATGCTTTGGAGGAAGCTCATTTCCTGCCACTTGCACGCCTGATCTTTTTTCTTTTGGAAAAAACTACTTAGTGAAAAAGAGGAATTATTAAATAAACCAGGATTCAGAGTCGTAAGCCGAGCTAGCAGCTTTTTTGATTTTCAGTTGTTAAATTCTATCTTCTAACATGTCACATTTACCATGCAACATGACACAAACATGCAACACACTGCCTTATTTTTACCTTTTTATCATACTAACAACAAACCAATGAGAATTTTAGTAGGTGAGGGTTTTTTACGGGTGCTTGTTTTTTCATTGTCACAAAAACATAGATGTTGAGCTGATTTTGGAGGAGATGCAAATAAATAGAGACATAAGATAATATAAAAATAGTATGACAGAATCAATCTTTTGTTCATGCAATCTGAAAACGACCCATTTATTTGCCGCTCAGCTAAACGGTGGAATCTGGACACCGTTTCAATTTTCCCTCTCGTAGCTGCTTATTTTCACTTTGAGACTTTGGTTATGTCTGCGAGCCAAAATGACTTGGTTACTGTTGGGGGGGAAAGACCATGGTTGGAGAAAGTTCTGACTCATCTAAAGTTGATGACAGCAGCACAGACTTTACACACAGTTACTCGCATGGCTGTTCCTTTAAAACTTTATGTAATAACAACAGCCTCTACAAACCTGGTTTTCATGTTAAGAACAGGTTTGAAAATCCATTGGATCATCCTCTGTGCAACATGAATATTTGTACAAAATTGCACACCAGTGCTTTTAACCGCTGTTGAAATATTTAAGTGGTTGTCAATCATTCCCTTATTAAAGCTGCCCCTTTTTTTGCAGTGACACAAGCAGGAAGAACACTTAACTTATCATTAATGAAGTAATTATGAGTTGTTTATTTTTTCATTGTTGAGTGAAAGGAGTGCATAATTAGAATGTTTCTCACAGGCAGCTGGCTGCAAAGAGAGTTGAGTGTGTTGTTGTGTTTTTCTCTGGGTCTTGCTTCAAATGACACAAGGTCCATTAGATTTAGGAATGTTAATAAGCTTGAGCGTTTAGAGGAAGGCAGATGACCAAACTTTTTTTTTTTTAGCATCAGTGCACTGATGGAGTGGCACAGACGCGTATCGAACTTGTCCAGTACATTAGATGCAACACTGAAGTGCAATAATACAGCTGGGAATTATCTTCCCTTACTCTGTGGTGAGATTAACTGTTGGGGGTTTTTTTCAGCTATTTCTTTGTTATTGTGTCAGAGTGATTATACAATAAAACTACAGCCACAAACTCGTAAGCCAATCACAATAAACTATAACATCTTTACCAGGCAGTGTGAACCATGATTTACGTTCAATTAAACTATACAAGTATAATTAAGCCATGTCTAAATAGCTGCGGATCCCAGAGTGACTGTTTCTAAACGCTGCAATAATATCTGAATTGTGCTTGTTATCACAATTGTAAAGCGGTCATGCTGTAGTGTGGACGTTGGCTTCTTTCCATGTAACCATTCTCAACTTGTCCTGATTTTTTTTTCAGGGTTCTGATTGGATCTCCGCTGTCAGGACAGCCAGCTAAAAGAACCGGAGACGTCTACAAATGTCCCGTGGGGAGAGAGAACAACAACTGCATTAAATTGGAGCTGCCCAGTAAGAAAATGTTTATGTGTGCACGTGCAAGCTTTATACAGTTTTAGCTGATCTGGTTGAAGGACCAATGAGTTCACACCATGGCAAGATGTCCACCTGTCGCTCTGTGCAGCTACAGTTCACAAGGAACGCAGTTCTTTCTGCAGTATTGGTCAGACTTAAACTTAAGCACAGTAATTTGTCTGTGTTCAAAGGTCAGTGTCACATTTTTTTGTTTTATGGGCACTTTTCTCTTTTCACAGCAATGACCTTCATGCACAGTACTTCTAATTGTACCGAATTCTTGCTCCTAATGTACTGAAAAATAACAAATTCAAACTGTTTAGTGAAGTTAATAACAAAAGATTAAATTCTGTGTGCACAAAATTTAAAAAAACACCTTGTTAGACATGCAAAAGGCAAATTATTTCCTGATAGATTCTGACAATCATGTGATCATATTACTGATTATTATTATGGAGTAAGAGGTTCTGTTGATTGAATCCAAATAGCACATTTGAGAGCATATTTGTGGCCTAGCAACCACCATTATCATCAGTAATACTCTCAGTGCTATGACAGACTGATCACAGGTTTACAACTGATCATGTAGTCATAATGCTTCTGAACTCAGACACTTTAATTTAGCAGTGAACGAGACTAATCTGTCATGCATGTGATGAAGTAGAAAAGAATGTTTTGTAAGGATGTCCTTACATTTTGGCTGTTATGTTTTACCTTCTCTCCTGTTGTGTGAACACTTTCGTATTGAGGAATGCACGGCATCCTTCCTCAAACAGTATAGGATAAATCAAGCCTAAAGCATAGAAAACCAACGCAGACACCTTTTCCCAACACCTTTAAGATTTTCTGAGGTTTGCAGCAGCTCCTGTTGAACCAACCTTCAATCACCACTGATATCTACCTATAATTTACCAACTGTCCTTTCTTTTTGGTTGGTAGCCATCACAATTTGTTCCTTATCAAATGGGTCTATTTGGTGGGGTTTTCTGAGGTTGCAGTGCATTTGACCTCTCAGGGCCACCATAGGTTCAAAAGTCAAGCAAAGGTCACAAAACGAGCTTACTGAATTCAAGCATGGTACTGTAATAAAATGCAGCCATTGCAACTCAGTCATGAAGTGGCAAAGTTACAAAGCGGGTGTCTGAGTGCTGATCAAAGTCGCCAACGCTCTGCTGACTCAGTATCTGCATCGTTCCAAAACCTCCTCTGCCATTAACTCAGCTTAAAAACTGGAGCTTCATGGCCAAGCAACTCCTGTAGGTGTAATATGCAGGTGACCCATGCCTATAGTGTCTTATTTCCACTTCTAACTCCATAATAGACTTCATGTTTCCAGCACAGTGGAGGGAGACTGAACAGTAATGATCAAATTTGGTGCTTTGTGTGTTGTAAATTTTAATCACACTTTCACCCCACTAGTAAAATTAAGAGGTGGTTATGCCATGACCATAATGAAATCCTGGCAAGAAAGTACAGCACTCACAATTATTTCTGCATCCAACACACGCAATCTGATGTAGTCGTTACCTCAACCTTACATTTTAATGTTTCCCCAGAAGCATCACTGCTTCAGGGCCTTTAAACATGATTAATTATACTGATATGATTAATGCTGTGAAAAGTCAAACAGTTATATATGTCTAAGCCTGACTGCAGTAGAGCTAAAAAGTCAATCAGTTAACAAAAAGTAATAAGTAAACATGGCTATTTAATATGTGAATCACAGTCTCCTGTATGAAAGCTGTGTGTTTGAGCCAACCATCCACTAAAACCTCTTTTCTAGACAAACTTTGTCACTCAATAAAAGGAAGCAGTAATAACATGGAGATCGATCATCATTCAGTTGCTGCGTAATATATCTGTCGTCATTGTAACAGATAATCCATGTTATTCGCTTCATCTTTCAGTGGCCGATTGGTTTATATATGTGCATGAACATGTGCATGAGGGAGATTTAACTGCCGGTGTGCGTCGGAGAAGGTCTCAATTAACTATCTGCACAAATACCCTAAATCCAAGTGCTGCTGGGCGTGTGCGTCTGATGTGTGTGTAAGTTAACTTTTATATCTGACTGGGTCTTCTGGGGAGGAAGCTGGAACCATCGGAACAGGAAGACAGCAAATAAACAAGGTTTTAATGTTTCAGCCTTCCAATTTATCTAAATTAAACAGATAAACACGACTTAGCTGCCGGTCAGTAGTCTGCAAAGCCTCTATTAGTGCCTGCCTGTGTGTATGCAATAACTGAGAGCTTGTGTGTGCAACTTTTAGAGACTGATACGTCACTGCTTTAGCGCAGCTGCCTTGGACACCTTAAAATTTAAAAGTGAGCATAGTAACAGTTTGGCTACTGTTGGAAAATTATTAGTTTTAAGTGCTGATCAGTTGGATTAGCCTTCTCTGAAGTGCTGTAGTTGCTTTATCTTGGGCGAATTAGAAAAAAAAAAAAGCTTGAATCTCACAGTCACGAGTTTTGTTTGGAAAGCATCCAATGGGAACCTAGAGCCAGACAACTCAGCAACAAACTAGGAGTTTAAATGATGACAATAGTGCTGGTTTATTTTACTTTTTTAATGGAAAATCGACATGATAAGCAACTACATGAACTGTTTGTTTTTTTAGGATCAGTTGATAGATATATAAAGTATTCCTGGATATTTCTATAACAGTAGAAAAACCTTGTGCAGCTCAGCAGGATGTGTTCATGTAAATGTTTTAAATGAGTAAAGGCCTCGTCAGTCATCTGTCACTCTTAATCATTTCAGTCTTTGCCCACTGACGACGCCTCGCAATCTATCATTGCCACATCTTCCTCCATAATGGATTTACATTTTCCCGGCGCAAACGATTGAGGCCAAACCATAATGAGCAAAGTTAGTGGCTCTTGTGTTGTAATTTTTAATCACTCTTCAATCTGACCAGTAAAACTGGGAGGTGGTTATGCCACGGCCATTACGAAACACTGATGAGAACAGAACCCACATTTTCAGCTGTATATTTGCATTCTGTTCAGAAAATTGGAACCAAATGACAAACATGATGTGTCAATTGTATGATTGTCTTCTCTCACATATACTAATCCAAAAAACATAAGTTTGGATTTTCAAACAGATTTTGTATACAGAAGAAATTCTAATGATATAAGTCTGTGAACGGACAATACAAGTGTCCGGATCTGTTGTTGAGGAATTGCTTGCCATTCCTGGATGAGTGCAGCCTGCAGCTGTGCAGTGGTCAGTGGCTGTGGCTGTCTCTGATGAACACGTTGACTCAGCATGTGCCAGGTTTGTTCAATGCGAGACATATCAGGACTAAATGCTGGCCAGCGAAGTGTCCGGATGTGCTTCTTATCCAGATAGGCCTGCACTGCTCTAGCAGTGTGGGGGTGGGTATTGTCGCCCTGAAGCAGGCGCAGGGTGGAGTACTGCTGCAAGAGTGGCACAAATACAGGTTGGAGCACCTCATCTTGGTACCTGTGTCACCAGGATTTCCACCGAAAACAATCAGATCAGAAGTGGGCATGCAGGGCTGCAGCAGCAGACACACACCCCAGCATCCAGCATGCCAACTATCTAAACTCAGTTATCTGCAGTCAGTCGCAGCAGCCATAGCACTGACAAAAGATCTTGTGCATTAACTGCATAAACCAATTCTGAGGTGTACAAGTGAGTTCACTTGTGTTCAGTCTTGCCTTTGACTAAATCAATCAGCCATGACTTAAAACTACTCACGCAAAATGTTTGGGTATTCTAGGAAATTGGGAAATGGATTTAAAACAAAGGCTGATTATGTAGCTGATTTGCTATACTAATAATTAGTTTACTGTTTTCCAGTGTTGTGAAAACTCACTGCAGTTTAGATCCACAATCTAGGAAATCACAGACAGTGTACCAGAGCAGGCGCAGCGCTCTGATAGGTCCGATTTGTTCCGTTTGTTATCAAGCATTACTGAGGAAAAAGCTTGTGTTTTTGTGTCTATCGCTTGTTCCAGTCCCACGTGGGCATCATGAGGTGCAGGGTCCTGACCTGTGTCATTCGAGTTAAGAAATAAGGATGAGTCACTTTACAAATCAATTCAGACCCACGCCACAGTTTAATGTTGTGTTAAATGCAAGTTTGTTTATGTAAGAGAAGGCATTTTTTCATCCTGAGGTCGGCAGAGAGCCCCAGTGTGCTGCCTTTATTAGTATACTTTAGTGTGAGTGTGTGGGAAGGAAATAGAGGGGGAAAACCCACACAGAAAGGAAGTATAGCTCAAAAATTTAACATACTAACTACTAACAGATCTGTTGCACATGTGCTAATTGCAATCAGAAATTGTTTCACATCAAAATCACTTCTCAGGGAGCTACATTCAAAATTGAAAAGACATGTTTCAGAGAATATGTGAATCCTCAAAAGGAAAAACTCACTCCTATCCAAAACATTCCCAAGCTGCTAATTTTAGACACATGTTGGGTCGGTTTAATGATTCCCCCTATTTCTTTCTCCTTCACAACAAACAGGCTGCTTACCGACAAAATATTTTTCTTGTGCTCCATATTCTTAGTTAATAGCCATAAGCTACACACAGAGGGGCCACATGGTAAAGTAATATAGCAAACTATATTTAGACTCATGTCATTCTTTGGGATAGGCAGCACTTTTCTTGTGGGAAAATGAAAACGAGAAATTTACCCAGCTGTGCTGCTCTCTGTTTGTCTCACTCTGTTATTCATCTGGCTTTTTCTTCTTCTTCTTCTTCTTCTTTTTTTTAGAAAACACAACCATTCCCAACTTGCGCGAAGTGAAGGAAAACATGACAATGGGAAGCACACTGGTGACGAATCCCAAAGGAGGTTTTCTGGTAAGCAGGAAGTCCTCTACACTTTCTATACCAAACAGAAAAAGAGGGACTGATCGTTGCATATTTGCTGTAAGACTACTCAGCAGCCAATTTACAGAATGCTCACTAAACCTTTGGCCTCCATGGAAAAGTCCGGCTTCGTGTCCTGGGAATGTAACAGGATGCTGTGGATCAATTGTGGTAATGTTGAAGTGTTTAAACATGTACAGTTATGCTTAAGAACTCTAGTAAAACTTTATTTAAACCTGAGGACCAGATTATCAATGTGTCAAAACGACAGCGTCAGTAAATGCATGTTTTTGCAACTTCTTGAATATGAAAATCTAATATATAAATGTAGGTGGAGCTGCAGCCTAAACCCTCAATGTGATTTACACAACATGTCAACACCATGTCTGTATTTATAAGGTGGAATCAAACACCCGTCAGATTTAAGGCAAAACATTTAGTATAAATCAAACTGCCAGAGGAAACATATGAGATGATAATGAGAAAATAATGAGTTTAGTAACACATTTCAACACAATCTAATCACCAGCTGGACTACATCTGTGTTTAGTCATTTGCTGAATATTTACAATACTAATTTATAGCCGTGCCACTCTTTACGCCTGCCTGTTGAGCCATTCAGTGGTGCACTGATTTTCCTGAATTACATGCACTGTTTCAGAATTTTCTGCAAACCTGAATGGTTCCCAAAGGATGACTCCTATTTAGTACTGCTTCAACTAATACTTTTTTAGCCTCGGGTTTTCTGTCAGTTTGCTAATTACACTTTTTGCTAATTAGCAAATGTTAGCATGTTAGCAATAATAAGATACAAAATACTAACAATGCTAAGCAGGCCTTTGTTTCTGGGATTGCTACCATCATTTTTCAATAGTGTTCTCACAACTACTTGTATAAAGTCTTTAGGGCAACATGAAAAAAAGAAGCGTTTCAGCATGTGACTTTTCTTAGATTTTCAAATGCACATGTAAGCACAGATACCAATACAACACCATCAGGACTGAATCTATAATGAGCACGGGTGGCAACGATCACCATTTCATCAACATACAACAGTGACGTGTGCTCCATCCACATATATCACACAAGATTAACGCTATCAGGAACAAATTGAAAGGCAAAAAATCATATAATGCACATAAACATCTTAGAATCAGTACATGAAGAATACAGGCTGAATAAGTGTATGCACCCCCATATATTAACTCTAATAAACAAGGTAATGAGTGTTTTTCCTTTTATCCACCAGGACACAAGTTTGTAAATGACTTAGTCAATAAGCCTTTCTTTGGAGAAGTCTTTGTTCCA
This sequence comes from Hemichromis elongatus, assembly GCA_015108515.1. Taxonomy (NCBI): domain Eukaryota; kingdom Metazoa; phylum Chordata; class Actinopteri; order Cichliformes; family Cichlidae; genus Hemichromis; species Hemichromis elongatus. The sequence continues at coordinate 54,035 of VUQR01036810.1, forward strand.
TATGAATGAAAAGGAAATGTGTGGATGATGTAAGTGGGTCTGTGGGGCCACATCTGAATACAAAAATAATATGTATTTAGTTACTAAATAGATTTAATTACTTGTAAATTGAAGGTGTCAGGATGACCTTCCAGACTGTTTCTATCCACTTTATCCCCTCCCTTTATGTAAAGTCCTGTTCCCTTATAGCAGTTTTCCTCTGTTCTGTCTCCTTTTCTCATTTAAGAGAAACAGTCTGAATCAACCTCTTGTGGGTTTTAATAGTCTCTCTGTCATCCTCAGTTTGAGTAGTTCTTTCCTCTTTGTTTCTGTCTTCAGTAGCTCTGAATCTTCTTTCATCCATGACCTCATAGTAGTGGAAAACTAACTAGTCACAGTCTCTGAGTCTGTTTGTTTGTACGCATGTGTGTCCTGTTTCCACAGGCGTGTGGTCCTCAGTACGGCTACAAGTGCGGCCTGCAGCATTTCATCTCAGGAGTTTGTGCGAATGTCAGCTCTTCCTTCCAGATCCTCAACTCTTTTTCAAAATATCAAGGTACAGTGGAGAAAATCTGCTCAACACAGGATGCTATCTATAAAAATTGTCTGTCTGGGTTGAGAGATTGCAATCTCCTCGTCATACTAGTACCACCCAGGACCGTGACTTTAAACTCACACTCCCTTAGCGAACAGAGAGATTAGAGCATTCTTCTTAATGTAAACTTGCCTGTGACCCCCCCATCCCTCCCATATCCAGCCCAGCCCATCTGGTCCACTGTATGCCCAAGTTAGGAGACAGTTTACTGGGCTTGCATGGCGTTTCCCTGGATGGAAACGGCTTTGAAAGAACCCTAGAGTAAACAGTGTACAGTCATTTTCTCTTTGATTCCCTCAGTTTTTCTGAATTACTGTTACTTTACCACAAACAATCATATACACAGACCTATTGTATACTGCTCATACTCATTTAATCCACTAAATAATGGAGGGTTAAAAAAAAGAATGAAAAAAAGACTTTAGAAATACAGTTCCTATATTGTTCCTGCAGTAACGTCTTGTTTGTGCTGGGCAACAGTAGGCAACAATAATGTGGTTCTCCAACAAGATCAGTATAACTTCACATTTTTATGAATGAAGTCAATTTACAACATTACACTCCACGTTACTCCTATATTCCTTATTACTATTATGCTAGCAGATAATCTTCTTTTATGATAATAATGTAATGTAACAATCTAGTAAAGCCATAGTAGAAGTCTTAAAAACAAACCTCCATATTTTGTAACAGAAATATTGACCTTCTTCTCTTATTGTGCTACCATCCCTGACCTCCCACCCCAACATATATGTGCACAGGCACACACACACACATGTTGGGTTTTCATAACTTGTGGGGACATCTCATTGACATAATGCTTTCCCTAGCCCCTTACCGTAACCCTAACCATCAAAAATGAATGCCTAACCCTGACCCTTACCCTTAACCTAACCATAACCTAATTGTGACCCTGACACTAAAACCACATTTTGAGTCTCAAAAATGCCTTCAAACTCGTGGGGACTGGGATTTTGGTCCTCACAAGGGCTGTCGGTCCCCACAAGAATAGTAAACTTCCAATTTTTGGTCCCCACGAAGATGTTGATACCCGTCCACACACACACACACTGATCACACTGATCTACAGTTTATTACATTTTGATTTAGAGCTTATGTTAAGAAGCAAAAGAAGAAAAAAAAAACAGTCTCAGCTTTCAGCACGCCTGTTAGTGCTTACAGAGAGAAACTGAAAACTAAATGTAGCCTTTAATTAAATGTCATGTTTGGCTTTGTTTCAGGGTGCGGGAAGGAGATGGATCTTGTGATTGTTCTGGATGGATCTAACAGTATCTACCCCTGGTCGCATATTCAGGATTTTCTCTACAAGTTCATTGGGAGACTTGATATTGGACCTAAACAGACACAAGTCAGTTGCACTATTTAAAGAACAAACTAAAAAAGCTAATTCTCTTTGGATATAGAGTACTTTTTAAAGGCCTTTACCCACGCTGCACAATGGTTTATGGTTGCATTCAGTGCAGGCTGTAGAGTCATACATGAATGAATAAATGGAATAGTTATATAACATCAATCAGATACAGAAATGGAATAAACGGAGGATTATATTAGTTAGTAATTATGTTTAATGACTTTACTGTGCTCCATTATGGAATTTTTCCACACGTGTAAGATGCCCTTTATAAAGCAGAGTTCATAAACTTACAGTCTTTAAAGTAATTTCAGCCTCTCGCTCACTGAGTTTGAACCTGAGTGTATTTCTGTCCCCTTGAATTGGATCGCTCTGTGAATGGGTTTTTCTTATGGTTACATTGATCTGGCTCACAAGCTTGTGGACTTTTCCACAGGGAAGTGGAAAGTCTTCCTACTGTGGAGTCTAGTGGTTGGAAGTCAAATCCTCCATGGCTGCTGAAGTCCTCTGCAGTCTGTATAAAGAACACTGTGTCACATCAAGCACACCAGACCTCAGCCACATCCTCTGCAGACTGTCTGGGAGGAGAAGCTTAGGAGAAGAACATAGAGGGAAATTTAATGTAGGAGAAGGTTTACCTTTTAAATGTGTGAATGTATACGTGTTTTCTAGGTGGGCATTGTGTCTTATGGCGAGAATGTGAATCATAGCGTCAACCTGAACCAGTTTGACAACATGCCTGCTTTGCGGGATTTTGTCCAGGACCTTCATCAGCAAACTGGCACCAAGACGATGACTTTCCTGGGCATTGATACTGCCAGGTACCTAACATTAGCTGTCTTATTTGGGCAATTAATAATTGAGTCTTTGTGGTTTGACAAGGTTCAATGAATATTTGAATAGAAATCTGTAATTTCAAATCTGCTTGACAATAGAAGCAAAACACAGATTTTTTCACAGGGTTGTCATGGACAGACTGTTAGAAAAAAAAATAGCACAAGCCTTTCAATTGGCCTTTCAGATAATTTTTCAGACATGATGGAAGTCAAATCTTGTGAGGAAATTATGTGTCATCAGAAAAAAAAACTACCGGTAGCAGTTTGTCTTAGTAACTTTGAAATTGTTTGCCGTTCAGAAAGGAAGCCTTCATGCCAAAGCGTGGTGCACGACCTGGAGTTAAGAAAGTCATGGTGATTGTGACTGATGGAGAATCACATGACTACTATAATCTGCAAAAGGTCATCAAAGCTTGTGAGGATGATGACATTGAGAGATTTGGCATCGCTGTGAGTACAAAATATTTTGTGATGTTTCAGTTTTTGGTGATAATAATTTAACTGTTGACGTTAAGTTCTTCCTTGTTTACAGGTTTTGGGTGACTACGGTCGCCAGAACAAATCTCTATCAGAGGTGCAAAAGTTTATCAAAGAGATCCAGAATATCTCCAGCGAACCTATCCAAGACCACTTCTTCAACGTGTCTGATGAGGCTGCTTTACTGAACATTGTGGATACACTGGGAAGCAGGATTTTGGCTTTGGAAGGTACATAATATGCATGCTCTCAAAGCGACTTTAGCAGTTTCCCTTTTGTCAAAGGGATGGATGTTAAAATAGTTTGACAAAGACCGGCAAAATGCAGAAAAGACTTAGCATTGCTCTGTAAAATAGATCCAACAGGTATGAATAAAAATCACATGCTGAACACATTTGACCATTAAGACATTTAAGGCAAAATTATCACTTCAATCAGCTTTATTTATATAGCAAAATTCACAACAAAAGTGAGGGTGTTTTGTATTGTAATAGAAAGGAAACTCCAACAATCACTGCCCCCCTTATTAGCAAGCACTTGCTGACACTGACCTCTATAAATGACTTTAGGATGCTGAAAAAAAAGTTCTCTATTTTGTAAATTTCTGACTTTCTAAGATTTAAAAAGAGTGTCAGAGGTACGCTCACTAGTTAACGACTTCTGATGGGTAAGTCCTTAGCCAATGAACTGCATGAGTTTCACAGTCAGATCCGCCCCTTACTGGTCACATTCATTTTAGAAATAATAAAATGGTACACATGGAAATGGTAGCTATGCCCATTGTTTTTATGATCTTTGTCTTCATGTTAAGCTGACCTTATGAGATATTACCTCAGTTGTGTCACAGACAAATATTTCCCCACATTTCAAACTATACCCATAGTTGAGTTCCAGACTCATATTCTTTATTTTTTCTAAATAATAAAAACAGATTTGACAACATTTGACTATCTGTGGTTTATGTACATGTAGCTAACTGAAATTTTCCTTTCCTCAGCTACAAGTGGAAATTCCACTTCCCCGATTGAGATGGAGATGTCCCAAACTGGGTTTAGTGCTCACACTTCAAACGTAAGTTTCAATCCAATTGTTCATGTGCAATTAATACACATACACCAAACTGCTACTCAGTTACTTTGTATACACAGTACTAGTTGGATCCTGTTAAATCAGACGGCTGAAGGATGATTCATATTTTTAGATCACAGCAGTGATAAGTTGCTCTATTTGTGGATTCAAAAAGAAACGTTTGCACGCACACTGACACATCAGGAAGTTAACTGCTGAACTCCTGACACAATACCGCGTTGTTATCTCTGGTCCATCTACAGCTGTGATTCAGCTCTGTGGGTAAATTTTGGGAAACAGACTTGCTCATTGTGATATCCTTGTGCAATCTTGTCTGATTGTCAGAAAGAAATTGAAAGGTGAACACAGCAGAAAAGTCTGTAAGGAATGTTGAGTCAGACGGCTATTTGAGTCCATTCAGTAGCTATTTCCTGTATATAATTTAAAAAACGCCCCTTTTTTATGTTCCTCCTCCTGCTCTTATCTCCTCTGGCTCTCTCTTACTCTGAAGTGGCTCCTAAGCTGAGTCCTACCAATCCAATCCAATTTATTTATAAAGCAGTTTAAAATATCCAGCACAGGACCAAAGTGCTGTACAGAAAAAAGTTAAAACAATAGAATAAAGCATAGAATCAACTAAAAACAACTAAAACAAAACTAAAACTAAAACCAACATCTTACGTGGTGTCAAAGGCCAGGGTAAAGAGGTGGGTTTTCAGGAGTGATTCAAAAACAGGTAGAGAAGAGGCCTGTCTAATCTCTAAAGGGAGATCGTTCCACAGTTTTGGAGCTGCTACAGCAAAAGCAAGATCTCAAGTTTACGCTCAGTCCTGGGTACATTCAGGAGCAGCTGATCAGCTGACCTAAGAGAGCAAGTGGGTGTATAAGGCTGTAGCAGCTCAGACAGATAACACTGGGCTCGGCCATGGAGGGCTTTAAAAGCAAATAAAATAATTTTAAAATGAAGCATCTGGGTCAGGGATGAGTTCCTGCCCCAAGTGGAGGAGTTTAAGTATCTCAGGGTCTTTTTCAGAAGTGAAGGCTCTGGATCTGGATCTGGAAGTGACGACAGACGGGTTGGTGCTGCGACTGCAGTGATGAGAAAGTTGTATCGGTCTGTTGTGGTGAAAATCCTAAACCAGTGACTGCACACTTTAGCAGTCATTAGTGGGAAAGAGCCACTTGATGCACTTTGTTGTGGCTAATGAAATATGTCATGTCCTGTTGCAACCCCTCCCATTCCTATTAGCTAACTGCCTTCTCTGGACAAAAAAAAGAGTTATTTTTTAATGAATTTAATTAATGAATTTTTTTGCTTGTTATTGTAGATGTGTAAACCATTACACTATGGAGCCGTTCTTTTGCTTAAATAAAGGATTGGGTTATTTTTTCCACCACATTTTTGTCTGTTGTCTCCCTTAGGAAGGTGTGTTACTAGGAGCAGTGGGAGCTTATGAATGGAATGGGACGGTGGTAATGTACACTGGTGGAGGAGACGTGGATCCAGGGAAAGATGATTTCTTTGACCCAAAGACAGAGGCTCGGAATGAAAGGCTGGCCGAGTACCTTGGTGAGTGGAAAGTTAATAAATATATAGTTTCTTTAAATGTCACTGATATATAAATTTAATGTCTTCATGGATAAAAAAAAATATAAATATAATAATTGACTTTTAACTGAGTCAATTTTTTTGCTTTTGGGGAGTGTAAAGAATTATATAAATAAATAAAATAAATAAATAAAAATAACATTTTAACTACTAATTGTTTAAATTAATAAACTTCATACATTTCAGTTTAAAAAATATTTTTGCTTCTTGTTTATGAGTGCCTGATTAACAGAATCTTCCTGTTTTCTCCTCTTTTTGAAACGTTGCTTTATTTATTTGGATTAATATGTTAATAATTTCTTGATATATAAATCAAAAGCAAGTTAAATCTAAAAATAAAAAATTGTATGCTGAGTAAAATACATGGAATACACACCGTTTTTTTGTCCCACCAACACTGATCTGATCTAAGTGTTTCCGATG